>OY986051.1:34930921-35141921 GCA_963920205.1 Stenodema calcarata | reverse complement strand
ATTTTGTTTTGTGAAAAAATCGATACCCGATTTTGAAAAATTAGTAGAGTGAGGATGTATGTTCTGGCACATACATGTTTGAACATGCTCGTCTGTCACACCCCTTCAACCCGACCGTTGAGGTCTCTTCCCCCTTCCCCCCTCGCCCATCTAACCTGCCCACCGGATCCTTATCTGTTGTCATGGTAACCATCCCCCCTCGACCCATAATCAGTTCTGTATCCCCCCCCCCCCCCTCCCCACGCAACACTTATGACTTCCCCATTGTTGAGTCCAGAACATACATCCTCACTCTACTAATTTTTCAAAATCGGGTATCGATTTTTTCACAAAACAAAATTGATACATTCCCAAAAACTAATGTTACATACATCATTATGTATTGTACCAGAGAGGTACTTGGCGTTATTTTGGATTTGGGTATCCAAATTTGACTTTTTCAAAAAACAAATTTGATACTTTTCAAAAACGACATCCACATGATGTCCTGAACCTGAAAAGTACCTCACTTGACGTAATTTTGGATTTGGGTATCCAAATTTGAGTTTTTCAAAAAATTTCGGTACTTCTCAAAAACGACATCCACATGATGTCCTGAACCTGAAAAAAGTACCTCACTTGACGTAATTTTGGATTTGGGTATCCAAATTTGAGTTTTTCAAAAAATTTCGGTACTTCTCAAAAACGACTTCTACACAATGTCCTGAACCTGACAAGTACCTACACTTGGCGCCATTTTGGATTTTCCAAAAGTGGGTATCCAAATTTGACTTAGGTATACAAAAAAAAATGTGGTACATTTCAAAAACGACATCTACACAATTTCCTGAACCAGAAAAGTACCCACACTTGGTATCATTTCGATACCTTAATTCACAAAGGGAGTATGTCCATCATAAATTCTGAAGGACATATTCCCTTTGTGAAGTAAGATATCGATTTGGATTTTCCAAAATTGGGTATCCAAATTTGAGTTTTTCAAAAAATGTTGGTACTTTCCGTTTTCCTCATAATAATTATGATTATAATTATAACAATTATTGTTTTAAATTGCTATACTTTAAAAAGAACCTTTTTATTTGGGTATAGTGATCAATATACCTGCCAGAAGAAAATGAGTGAATTCATAGTAAATTTAGCTAATATTAGTGGAAGGTCCAACGACGTACTCAACGTAACCTAGTGTGCATGGCATAGTTCCAGTGACCTTTGGGTCCCATACCTCCCTCAGATTATCTGAGAGATAGGGGTGTGTGCCGCTAAAATGGTTAACAATACCAGGCTGTATACCAAAATCTGATCATTCAGTGGCTGGGATGACGGTTGATAACATGATGATTCAAATACGAGTACTCCCTCAGTTTATCTGAGATAATATCTTATATTATAAGGGTGGGTGGAATGATTTCTTACTTTCTTTTGTTTTACAGAAGTATTATGAAATAAAAGTTTCATTTACCACCTCCATTTTCATTACCTCCACCACTACAAATTTCATATCTCCTCCCCCTACCGTTGATATAGAAGGCTGGTGGGCCCTCAATATATCCCCACGATATAGAAGGCTGTGGTGGCCCCTCGATAATATCTAGCCTTCTATATAATATATCATATTATAATATGATTATAGAAGGCTGTGACTAGGGTTGCCAACCGTACTTTTTTTTCTCCGAATAAAAGTTGGCAATCCTGGCTGTGACCCACCTATATAAAGGCTTCATGATTGAGATGAAATCATTAGTTCATCAACCACCAAGCAGTGAACATCTCTCTCGCGAAAATGGAGAATAGTGTTTGTGAAAAGTGTTTGAAGGTGATTCCTGTCAATCAATACTTGAGACATATTCTGGAATGTCGTGGCAATCTGGAATGTGTGTATTGCGGAAGAGAGTTTCAACTCCAACACCGTGCAAGTTTTGAAAGACATGAGAATAAATGTGGGAGACCACCTCTGGTTAAAAAACTCAAGCTGTGGGAACCGAAGAAGGGAGAATTACTGGAAAAAATAGGACGAGGTAAGGTTTATGAATATCATACAGCATTTAAAAACCGACTGCAATCATGGTTTATTCGAAATGATTCGCCTGCTGATTTACCAACTTTTCTTTCGAAAATTCAGGAGGAGGTTAAAATCAAAATCAGAGAAGCTTTGAATGAATTCACATCGATCAAAGTCAATGTAATTGTTGAGTGTACGTTTAAAAATGTGAACGACGAAGTGCAAGATAAAGCATTCAAAACAAGAAATAAGGCTATACAAACTGATACAAATCTGGATGACGTAATCGAGAAATTTAACGAAAAATTGAAAAACGAAATGGAAGAGGCCCAACTGATGAAAAGCGGATGGTCTTTGAAAAATATAGAGGGATTACGTTTAAGAATCAATAAAAACAATCCTCTTGTGGGAAGCACTTACATACGCCTCCCGACTCAAATTGAAAGTAAAAAGGCTTGCGTAAATGTGAAGAATAATGACAAATTATGCTTCCAGTACTCCATTCTAGCCAAATTTATTACCAAAGATGCGCACCGTGTGAGCAAATATTTCAATCTTGAACATCCATATGACTTTTCATGCATCGATTTTCCAACACCTCTACACCAAATTAAAAAATTCGAGACTGCCAACAACATTTCGATCAATGTATATGGACTGGAGAAGGATTACAAAGTATATCCACTCAAAGTTGCTAAAGAAGAATTAGCTGATCATCGAGATCTTCTCCTCATAAATGACGACTCAGGTACACACCATTATGTTTACATAAAAAATTTCGAAAAATTGGTTGTGAGACAGTTGACAAAACACAATGGTCCAATAGTCGTCTGTAAAAGGTGTTTTACAAAGTTCGATGATCAATACGGTAAACCGAAAGAGGAAAAGTTGACTGAACATCTTGAATACTGCATGGAGAATAATGCGGTTAGAATAGAAATGCCTACGAAAAAACCATACATCGAGTTTGAACATCCTGAAAGAATCTTGAGAGTTCCGTACGTCATATATGCCGATTTTGAGGCAATATTGGAACCAGCAGCAGAAGAGCCTACGGAATCCTGCACCAAAACAATTCATAGACACGTACCAATGAGTTATTGTTTCTATGTTAAGAAATTGGATGAAGTTGAGGATGTGCAGTTAGACATACCATCGGAACCGATCGTCTACAGAGGAAAGGATGCAGTCTCTCACTTTGTTCAACAAATTAAAAAAATTGCAGAGACAATCTCGACAGCCTATTCAATGAAAATTCCAATGACACCGCTCTCTAAAGAAAAAGAAACATACTTTCAATCTGCAGTGAAATGTTACTTATGTAACTTACAATTTACTGAAAATGATGGGAAAGTGCGTGATCATTGTCACATAACTGGTGAATACAGAGGTCCAGCACACAATAGTTGTAACCTGAGATGTCAGAATCCGAAATTTTTACCAGTCCTAATACATAATTTCTCGGGATACGACTCACATTTCGTTGTCAAGGAGCTTGGATACGACGAACGAGAGATTGAGGTTATCCCTAACTCCGAAGAAAAGTACATCTCCTTCACGAAAAAAGTAGCAGGAGGATTTAGAATACGATACATCGATACCTTTAGGTTCATGTCTGCAAGTCTAGACGCCTTGGCAAAAAACGTTCCTGAATTCAAAGAGACGTCAAAGTTTCACTCTCTTGAAGATGTGGCCCTAATGAAAAGAAAAGGAGTGTTCCCATATGAATACGTCTCGAGCTGGAAAAAGTTGGAAGAAACCTCTCTACCTCCTAAAGAAGCATTCTACAGCAAATTAAATAAAAGTGGTATCACGGATGAAGATTATCATCATGCAAAAACAGTATGGAATCATTTCAACTGTAATACTCTTGGAGAGTATAGCGATCACTACCTCAAAACAGATGTTCTCCTGCTAGCAGATGTTTTTGAAAATTTCAGAAGAACAATCCATAAAAGCCATAAACTCGACCCAGCTCACTACTTTACATTACCTGGGTTATCATGGGATGCCATGTTAAAATATACAGGAATCCGACTGCAACTTCTTACTGATTATGACCAGATTTTGATGATCGAAAAAGGAATAAGAGGTGGAATTTGTCAAGCCTCCCACAGATATGTGAAAGCAAACAACAAATATACAAAGGATTACAACCCCAATGAAGAATCCACATTCGTTACATACCAGGACTGCAACAACTTGTATGGATTCGCTATGTCGAAACCTCTACCGTACGGTGCATTCAAGTGGTGCGAAGAAGATGTTGATATATTGGCGATTAACGAAGATGATAAATATGGGTACATCATGGAAGTGGATGTCGAGTACCCTCAACACCTACACAATTCACACAATGATCTTCCGTTTCTTGCAGAAAATATTATACCACCGGGGGATATGAACAAAAAACTTACTCCTCACCTGGGTAAGCGTGAACGCTATGTAGTACATTATATGGCGTTAAAACAAGCTATCACTCACGGGTTGAAAGTTACTAAAATCCACCGGATATTGAAATTCAATCAATCACGATGGTTAAAACCATACATAGACTTCAATACTGAATTAAGAAAAAGTGCTAAAAACAATTTTGAAAAAGACTTATTCAAGCTAATGAATAACGCTATTTTTGGAAAAACAATGGAGAACATTAGGAATCGGCTAGCCATAAAACTTGTGACAGATCCTAAAAGACTGGAAAAACTTATTGCAAAACCAGAATTTTTAGATTCAACCATATACAGTGAAAACCTAGCAGCTGTGCATATGGCTAAAAAGTCGGTTGTATTCAACAAACCAATATACATTGGTATGAGCATACTCGATATTTCAAAAATAACGATGTACGAGTATCATTATGATATAATGTTACCGAAATTTGGACATGAAAGATTGAAATTGTGCTATATGGATACAGATAGTTTCATATATGCGATGAAAACGGATGATTTATACCTCGAAATACTAAATATGATAGACTACATGGACACATCTGACTATCCTCAAGATCATCCATGCTTCTCTTTAAAAAATAAAAAAGTACTTGGTAAATTCAAAGATGAAATGAATGGAGAAACAATTTCCGCATTTATAGCTCTGAGAGCAAAAATGTATGAAATTCTGACAGAAGGAGGAAGAGAGATAAAGAAAATCAAGGGTATTAGCAGGAATGTGGTTGAAAAGGAGATAAAATTCGAAGAATATTACAACTCATTATTTTCAATGGATATAATCAGGAAGCAGATGGTTGTTATCCAGTCTAAAAAACACAACCTTTCAACGGTGCAAGTTAATAAAATTGCTTTATCCCCATTTGATACAAAAAGAAAAATATTGGAAGATGGAGTCTCAACAGTTGCTCATGGGTACTTGGAATAACTCAGACAGAACAAAATACTAAGTATAGAAAAATTGATGTATAAAACCATGTAATTAAATAATAATATCACGTATGTATAAAACTATGTAATTAAATAATTCTGTTAATATTTCTATTATCATTATGCGCCTTTGCCAGACTCACACCCCAAAAATGCTCTTTTTGTATACATACCCTGTCCAAAATGATTTGGTTACAATGATCCCCAGGATCCTACAGTCAAAACAAACAGTCCTATTAGTGATGAAAAAACGGCTATTTAATTGAGATAGAAAAGAGTCAGCGAGAGCTGCCATTGGAAAACAATGTAACCAATCGGAAACACGGCAGAAACTTAAACGCCCGAAATGGTAGTTATGGTCATCTATGGACTTTTTTCTTACCGGAAACACGGCGTCCTCATTAGACCCTTTTTTTTTTGCCCAAAAATGGTATAACCATTCCTTAGGGATGAGCCTACCGGAAACACGGCAATCCCTTAATTCAATGTCCAAAATGGTAGGTAGGTATGGTTATATCTATGGAAATGGTTTTACCAGAAACACGGCATCCCCAGTATTTCCCAATTTCACCCAAAAATGGTATAACTATTTCTTAGTGATGCGCCTACCAGAAACAAAACGTCCCCTAGTAACACTAAAAACGTAATAATTATTTAAGAGATAGACTTGTATAAATGGGACTCTAGCGTAGTCGTTATGGCCCCAAGCAGTATGAATTTTTAGTATGTAAGTAGGACTCCATCGAAGTGCCTTCACCTTGACGCTGGTGATGGAGCTTTCAACTAAGAAAGGCACACACTATAAGTAACGCTATAAACGTGCAAAATTGATATAAAACCCCTTTGACGCTTTGAACTAAATTTAATATAGCAAATTTTGTATGATCCACCACGGAGCCTGCAGTACCGGAACACCTCCCCACGGGAGGTTATTTTGATGTTTTTTTTATTTTTTATTTTATTTTTTTTTTTTTAATCACTTTATTATTGAAGCGATGTAATTCATCGAGTAATGCTATAACATTTTGCCGATTAATTATATCATACGTTTATTCTTTACCACAAATAGTATGCATTAGGCGTCTAGTACTCCCGAATTAACAATTACTACTTATACGATCACATTTAGTATGAATATAGTTAATAGGTACCACCGATACTTTAGGAAATCTTTTTCTCATTGTGTAGGAAATATTAATAATATGTACGAAATACAGGTAGAGATTGAACAAGGTTTTCCTGCCATGGTACTCTACCAAAGGTACCAAATCTATATATCCTAGCACACTACAAATTCGAACAGGTACGTATAAAAAATTTTTTTTTTTTTTGATCCACTAGGTACCTATCATCATTATTATCACTTATTACCATTATTATCATATTTGATCACTATTATGATTTAGCTATTGTTAGCTCATTGATGAGTGTGACTTCCTAAGCATAAGGTCTGATACCCAATCCGAAACTCGAATAAATATATATATATATATTTTTTTTCTATCACAAAAACAAGTAGGTACGTGTAGTGCGGGTCTGTGAATAATGATAGGTCGGCTAATGTGTAGTATGCGGTACTGTAAATAATGAAAGGTAGGCTAATTCGCAGTACGACATATTGTAAATAAATCACTCCACCTCACCACCAATACAAGGTATGTATATAGCTGGTCTGACCCGGCGAGGTACGTGTATTGTGGGTCAGTGAATAATGAAAGGTAGGATAATGTGCAGTGTACCATACTTTAAATAATGAAAGGTATGCTAATTCGCATTATGACATACTGAAAATAATCACCCCACCACCAACACCCATACGAGGTATGTGTTGTGTAGAAGTGCCCCAGCAAGGTGCGTGTATTGCGGGTCTGCCCCTGCATTGCGGGCCTGCCCCTGTATTGCGGGATTGCCTACCCTGACCTTGGCAGGGTGACCCCTGCGCCAGAATTCTCTTTTTCCCTCTACTATTTTCAATTGTACTATTGTATATATTGTATATATTGTGTGTATTTATTGTGTATATATTGTATATTGTATATATTGTGTGTATTTATTACTGATAAATTAAGTACTTACTGAGCAATTCTTCGAAGCTGGCCTCGTCCATCCTCAAATAGTTCTTGTAGTCTTCACGTTCTTCAGCTTGAAGTTCCTTCACGAGACCCATATGGCTATGGGCATTTCTTCGGGAAATCCATTCCTTCTCCCACTTTTTGCGATCCTTTTTACCAGATACTAGTACGCTCAAGGCGTACATGCCACCTGCAGCAGCTAACATTTTTTTAGTCCTTTCTTCCATCTCCGACGAGGGTGTAGTAGGTGCACTGAGAAAAAACCTCTACTTCTGGCCTCTGGACTGTCCAACACGCTGGACACTCCAAAACCGACGGTTTTCCGCCGAAAAAAACTGTGACTTCTCCACTAACGAACGGTTATGGACGTAAGGACGAGTTCCCCAACTTTTGAAACTCTACGTCAGTGGAGTACAACGGTTCAGAAACCGAGGGTCTGGACTGTCAGAAAAGACCGCAGTTTTAAATTGGCGGATCAAGACTGCCATCGAACACTAACGGACAGGTCGGATTTTTGATGAAATCCGCGCGCCTGGACTGTCAGAAAAAACGACGGTTTGGGAACGACGTTCCAAAACCGCTGGATTGGAATGTTCGTGTATGCCTAGCTATTGGGATGGAAAATTACTTCCTGCTCTAGCTGGCATTGAAACAGTTGATAGGCTTTCTATTCTAGTCACCAGTGAGGGGAAGGAACAGCTGCTGGGGGTCCCTGAGATTCCAAGCTCGACGGGAGAAGCTCAAGCAACCGCCGTTCATGATTCAGTTGAAAAATGGGGGATTGAAGAGAAAATCCAAGCGCTTTGTTGTGACACCACAGCTAGTAACACAGGCAGAGTGAAAGGGGCTTGCAGGAAACTCGAAATTCTGTTTGGACGCGATCTCCTCTATCTCCCATGTCGCCATCATATTTTTGAACTTCTTTTGAGAGTTTGTTTCGAAGCATTATTAGGTGCAACTTCGGGGCCTGAAATGACGCTCTTCAAACGTTTTCGAGAATATTGGCCGAATATAGATACTTCGAATTACCACGATGCTTCAGGTGAGGTAGCAGATGACGTCCGCCAAGACATACTGGAATTCCTTGATGCTCTTCAGGATCATGAAGCACAACACAGAGAGGATTACCGTGAGCTGCTGGAGTTAGCAGTGATATATCTGGGCAGCACTCCTAAGCGTGGCGTCAGTTTTCGAGTCCCAGGAGCCGTGAGCCACGCACGGTGGATGGCAAAGGCCATCTATGCGTTCAAAATATCTTTATTTCAGGACCAATTTGAACTTGATTCTCGTGAGAGGGACGCCATTGGCAGAATATGTCTTTTTCTTGTCCAGCTTTACGTAAAAGCATGGTTCCTTTCCCCCAGTGCCACGCGAGCTCCGTACCACGATTTTACCTTCCTTAAGCAGTTGATCAAGTACCGAGAAATTGACGCAGAAATAAGCGACGCCACCTCGAAAAAATTCCTTAATCATCTGTGGTATTTATCACCTGAGGCCTCAGTACTTGCGTTATTTGATGCAACTGTTCCTTTAGAAATAAAAAAGGAAATGACGTCGTCGCTTTTGGATTCGGATGAAGAGGATAACATCAACCAAACCAAACGGCTCATCGTCGATCAGAAAGAGGTCCCCGCTTTTCTCAGCCTGAAATTTTCAGATCTGATCACGTCTGAATCAAAAGGATTCTTCAAAAGATTTTCCATCAATTCAGATTTCTTGGAAAAATGCCCCTCCCAATGGAACAATGATGAGAATTATCTCACGGCCCTAAACACTCTGAAACATCTGGCTGTTGTCAACGATGTTGCGGAAAGGGGCATAAAATTGATCACAGATTATAACGCACTGCTGACCAAAAACGAAGAAGAAAAACAATTCATACTACAAATCGTAAAGGAGCACAGAGAAAAGTATCCGAATGCGACAAAATACAGACTTTTAGACAAGTAAGTTAAGTAATTCATGGTTAAAAGGAAAAACCTTTCTCCCTACTCTGTTTCCTGTGAAATATCAAGGAATTTGATCATTTTATACCTAATTTCAAATCATTTGGTGACTCCTATTATTCAAATAAGTTATTTATACATTATTCTGAACCATTGTTTTCAGATGACGATATCCCCGTGTAAAGAAGGAATACATCCAAGTTCCTACGTTCCCAGTTAACTTTCAAGCTTTAATCGTACCTATTAAAAATATCATTTTGAATAGAATACCTACTTGAAATGTCCAATAATACAATCATATCAGGCTAAATAAGAAATAAAAATTGATAAATATCAAAACCGAAGTAAAACGATTCTTTCAGATTTTCTCATTTTTATTGCCCTTATCCAAAAAACATGCCCTCAGGGGGTTAATAGGGAGTTGTCCGATTTGTCTCAAATTTTTTACAGAATTTCTTTTTGGTCATTGGAACGGATTGAGAGGGTAAGACTCGAAAATTTCGAACATTGCCAAATAACGGCCACCCTAATGAACATCAACCCCTTACCCACACACACGCCATTCAACACCACATCCAAACTACACACGAACTACCTATTTACTCCCGAAATTATAGATTCCCCGAAGTCTACCGTAGAGAAGTGGACCGCCAAGTCCAAGAAATGTTAGACCAAGGGATCGTAACCCATTCTAAAGGAGTCCCTAGACGATCAGTTTTTTGATCAAACATGATTGATCAATCGATTGAGACAGTCATGATTGAGCGTCTAGGAGCGTGTTTGACGATTGAGTCAATGACTGAAGGAGATTGATGGAAAGTTTGATTTACTCAGTCGACTGAAGAGGGCGACTGAGCGTCTAGAGAGTGTTTGATCAATCTTTCCGTCAGTCAAGCGTTCGGCACCAACCATGTCGCATCCCTCGTCGCCCTCGCTCCCCATCTGCGGAGTTGAAACTCAATCGGAACGCGAGTTCACTAGTATGGTGATTGAATTATACAGGGATCACCCAGTGTTGTGGAAAGTGAAAGACAAAGATTATTTCAATCGGAATAAAAAAAACACAGCTTGGGAAACAATTATCAAGGCATTGCGAACGTTGAAACCGGACTATACGCTTGACGGTTTGAAGAAGAAGATTAATTCTCTGCGAAGTTATTTTCAACAGAGAATATAGGTTAATTGAGGGGAAAAAAGTGTCGGTTCACCTTACCTTACTGCCCAGTGTTCAAACCCTCACATTCGTTGTTGCCCCACAGGTCCTTAACAACTATAAATTCTTGGAGAGGAGCTATAAGGAGGTGAAGGATAATAATAATGCGACAGGCCGTCGCCGCAAAGACTTTGAATTCGAGGAGCAGATGGATAGAGTGTTGGCGAAGAGGCGAAACGTGAGTCCAGTGATACTCCTCGAAGCTGACGAACAATATAAGCCGAGAGGAAACCCAAAGGTAAGGAAAGATCATAAAAACATGTCCATTTTATTGATTTGTGCGGTTCTATTCAAGCGTTTATCTCCGCTCCATGTCTTGCTTAACAGGATCCAGGGTCTGAAGGGACTGGAAACAGCACAAATGCGAAATGCAAGGTCCCAAGAATGGTGGAGGTGGAAGAACAACTGAGCATGGTATGATAACATAAACACCAAGTTTACTGTAGAAACAACCCTCATATTATATTATATAATATATAATATATTATTATATATTATATCGTATACATATTTATAGGTAAATACAGAGTGTCCCGTAATTGTTATGCCCCAAGGGTTTTTTGGTAATTCATCAAGACTAATTTACTGTTGTTTTACAGACTCCACAAACGGAAAAAACGTCGACGCCTCAAAGGGTCGCCCAACTAGTCAACGACGACGAAATGGAAGAGGAAATTGGCGATAGGATGACACCTCTCACCCCTGATTCGTCTCACCGTCGTCGCAGGGCACCTAAAACAAGCGTTGACGTCTTACTAGACATCCGTAACGATCGCCGGGAATATTTCAAGTTCAAGCGAGATATCCAGGAGAGGAGGTTGGCCAATGAGCAGAGAATTGCGGAAGCCATAGAAAAGAAAAATTTGTTGGCCGAGAAAAAAATAGCGCTCCTCGAAATACTGCTCACCCGTTAATGAGGACGTTGTTAAATAACGTTTTTTGTTATAATATAACAGTTCCGTAGCAACGAATCGGTTGTAAGCGAAAATCATCAGAAATATTTTCGTGACGGTTTCGTGTAACGCTTTTTGTGTAACGTTTTTCGAGTTATGTGCCAGAGTAAAGACATAAAATGTCAAAAATAAGCAAAACAGTATTGGTAAAGGCAGTTGTGCCGATCAGAGACTTGCAAAAGGTTACATAACGTTAAATAAAAAAGGTTACATAATATTATGTAACCTTTTTTATTTATGTTATTATATGTTATTTATGTTTATGTTATATTTATGTTATTATTAACTTATATTTTTCAGAAAAAAATTGTATTTTCGATCGAAATTGAGATTTTTATGGAACAAATCGCGAAACCGTGGAAAAACTGCTTTTCTCCTTTGGACGGCAGAGTTGCCCTCTGCGACTTGAAAAGTGAGGAAATTGCAAAGCTCCAGAGGGCGCAAAATGCCGCAATTAGATTCGTGATGCGTCTGAAGTTGGACGACCACGTTACTCCCTCATATAAAAAGCTTGGCATACTTAAGATAAAAGAATTGAAGAAACTGCAGATAGCATCCATTTTATTTAAAGTACTCAAATTTAAGTGGCCTGATTATTTGTACCATGCTTGGCCTTTCATGGCAGATGTCCACGATACAAATACAAGAACCCGACAAAATCTCTTGCAGAATCCACCGTGATCTTTGAAAGATAGTTTTTAGTTCAGGGAACGAAATTGTTTAATGAGATTTTGATTTGTTTAAATTAGAGGAACGTACCGAAACATTTCGGAACAATTTAAAGAAGAGGTTATTAGAAGAATATTGAATTTATGTTTTTTATTTTATTTGTTTTTGTATATAAAATCTTGCGAATTCGATTGTAAGAGGTACTGATGGGAAATTGTCAGGCTATGATTCAGTTGTTCCTACTCCGAGGTACAAGGATCGCCAAGATCAGAGCCAAGTCCACGAATGCAGCTGGCAGGCTCATGAACGCTCTGACTGCAAAGTACAGAGTGAAACCTGAGCTCAGGAGACTTGGGGAACCACTAGGCCCCGACATAGTGACTCTGCCGAGGATTGCTGCCTGCCTGCCCATCTGACTGTGGGGCTGCTGCTCAGGGGAATAGGAAAGTCCCTAGTGAGCCACATAGAGGTGGGTGCCCCTCCTGATCTGAACCAGGCCTTTCTCAGCAGCCATGTGGTTTCCACTCTGCCAATGGGCTGGATGACCAGAGAGCTCTTGGGTTTCTTCTTGCTCGTAGCCATGAAGTCAAACAAGGTGCTCCACAGGAGGGAACGAGCACTAGAGACTGCTCTCCCTGACTTGTCCAGCTACCTGACTGCTGCTATGGGTTCTCAGGTGATGACTGAACAAATCAGAAACGTACAGAAACATTTCGGAACAATTTAATGAAGAGGTTATTAGAAGAATATTGAATTTATGTTTTTTATTTTATTTGTTTTTGTATATAAAATCTTGCGAATTCGATTGTAAGAGGTAACATTGTAATTACATTTATCCAGGGAAGGTGGAAGAGAGGGCCACCAGGCCCTAACCTTTCCCTGGTGGCTAAATAAAACCATACAATCAATCACCTGGTTGGTAATGAGGCTCTCCTCGCAACAAATTATATATACAGAGACCCATTGCATTTGCCTAACGATCCCTAACTCCAGCTGAAACAAACTACAGCCAGCTTGATAGGGAGGCTTTGGCCATTGTGTTTTCTGTGAGTCATTTTTACATGTACCTGTACGGACACCTACTTACCAACGATTGGTGATAAGACGAGTGGTTGTGAAAAGTAGTCTCAAGTATTTCTGTTTTACTTTTTCCCATGTGCTCCTATTGATAAAAAAATCGTTTTGACGCTAAATCAATTTTTCTATTTTGAATAAAAACGTTTTCCAGATGTAAATATTTTAATGTTCATTGCCTTTATTTATATACAAAAACGGCCAATGTATCTTGGAGGATACATAGATCATTCATCGATAAACGGCCAATGTATCCTGCATCATGAAAACCTGATTCTTTGGTGAACGGCTGATGTATCCTCCAGAATACATTTCATTTGTTGAAGGAGTACATTTAATTATTCCGGGGAAATAAAGGTATTTAAACACATTGCGAGGTGCATTGCACAAGAAAAAAATTTTTTTGTCAAAAATTTCCGACTTGGCCGTTAAAGGGTTAAGTAGTAAAAGGAATGAAACTTTTGAGATAGCTTTCAGTTTTTTTAGTGATATATTTGCAACAAGTTACAAACGTTTTGAGTGAAGTCGGAATTCTCTTGACTGAATCTGACAGTCGAACAATTCAAAGGAAATAATTAACGCCTGTCAAGTGACTTGGCGAAGTTTTATAAGAGAAAATTGAGAAAAACATTAAAACAAAGTTTTTAAAACAAAGCGTTGACAATTTTTATAAGTAGTAAGTACGAAGACGTCGAGCTCGCAATGAATAATGATATGCCGATATGGGATGATTAGAGTGTGTTGATGTATTTCTTGTTTCATTCAATTTTCTTGTCCCTGGAAATCAGCAACAATGGCCTGGCTTGGTTTCATGTAGCATGGTTTTCGAAATGTTCTCTCATTCCCAAGTACTCGACAAGTACAAGGGACGAGGAACCTGTTCACCTAGCATTAATTGTTTAGTATAATAATAAGACGAGGCAGGATGTTGTGGGGATTCTCCTAGTCTATCCGCCATTATTCTACTTTTTTTTCCCACTGAAAAGAACGGCAACGACTTCTTGATTCCTATTTCCCCCTCCACTCGACTGTACATTGAATGAAAAAACAATGCTCGATGTCAAAGGAATTTTCCTAGTCTATCCGCCTCTATTCTACATTTTTTCTCCCACTCTGAAAAGAACGGTAACGACTTCTCAATTTCTATGCGAGATGTTGATAGCCTGTGCCAGCTATGCGACTACAAGGCTACTAAGCCCTCAAATCGTCCAAGGCACATGAGAACCCACACAGGTACCTGCAGGTTTAGTTACTAATAATATAGTTCCATAATATATATTATATTTACTCTTTGCTGCTGACTGCTTGTAATTCGCATCATTGATGAAGTAAGCATCATTTCATTCTTCTAAGTGAATGTGGATGATAAATACAATCCTTTAATAAATACAATCCTTTGACTACCATTGGGACACATGTGTCCCAGCAAAATGCCATGAAGTACCAAACTGTTCTGCTCCCATTAAAGACACGTAGACGAATGTCCCAGTGGGTTTTCTTGTTCCTTGGGGCGTCTAGTTCCAACAAATACCGCTAGATCGGAGTTGCATTCATTTTTCAGGAATTTCTTATCGGTTTTGTAATAATGTGCCATTTAAATGACGTGAATAATACGACTCGATTTCTAGTAGGTACTGATACGACCTTCGGAAAAAATCTGGCCGTGCTGTACCAACTGCAGGTTGTGTCAATATCTGCAAAAGATTGATGCTGGTGAAAAAACGGTCAAATCAGGGTTACGTCGGGATTCCTGAGAGTGTTCACAAGCTTTAGAACTACTCTTTCACCAAGAGTTAGGTGTGACTGATCAGCTGGTACAGTGTCTTCTTTCCCAAGGTAGATGTTTATATCATATGTGTAACCCGTTTCAGGATCGCATCGTTCCCACATTTTTATGCCCCTTTTGATGGGTTTTAGAGGCATAAACTGCTTGAGAACTGATCTGCCCTTGAATTTAGCCATGGTGTTAAGTTTATGAACACAAGTCCCCCATCTACGGACTTTTATTACGAATGAAAGATTTTGGTTTCTTGAGGTTCGGTCTGGTGAATAAAAACGATTTGTTAGGCCGACGTTTCGTTGTATTTGTACAACATCTTCAGGGCTTAACTTCTATTGGCCATGTGCTAATATCAGTTCATGATGGTGGTAGGTGCTAGGTGGTATGGACAGGTGGTATGGCATTAAACACTAATGATAAAAACTAGCGATGTGTTACAATACCATGTCAGTGACAGAATGACATGGTATTCTGTCACTGACATGGTATTGTAACACATCGCTAGTTTTTATCATTAGTGTTTAATGCCATACCACCTGTCCATACCACCTAGCACCTACCACCATCATGAACTGATATTAGCACATGGCCAATAGAAGTTAAGCCCTGAAGATGTTGTACAAATACAACGAAACGTCGGCCTAACAAATCGTTTTTATTCACCAGACCGAACCTCAAGAAACCAAAATCTTTCATTCGTTATAAACAACGGTCAAGACAATCCTAACCTACTTTTATTACCTTATAAAACCCTAGATGCCGAACTGCAGCTAACCCCTCCTTCTTTAGTTCCCCAACCTGGGTCTCTCCCCTCCTAGCATTATCTCCCGGCCCTCCGCCTCAGCTCAGTCGATCTGAATTATTATCGTTCAATAAAACAATATTTAAAACATAAATGAGTACAAATCATTTATAACCTCAACACATGGACTCATCAATGCTTTGAAATGGCGACTCTTCCCTGGCACTGAGAAATGTGTGTGTCTTAAAGGCCGGTCTACACGCTCAAGCCATTTGCGCAAACCCCTTTTGATGGGTTTTAGAGGCATAAACTGCTTGAGAACTGATCTGCCCTTGAATTTAGCCATGGTGTTAAGTTTATGAACACAAGTCCCCCATCTACGGACTTTTATTACCTTATAAAACCCTAGATGCCGAACTGCAGCTAACCCCTCCTTCTTTAGTTCCCCAACCTGGGTTGTCTCCCCTCCTAGCATTATCTCCCGGCCCTCCGCCTCAGCTCAGTCGATCTGAATTATTATCGTTCAATAAAACAATATTTAAAACATAAATGAGTACAAATCATTTATAACCTCAACACATGGACTCATCAATGCTTTGAAATGGCGACTCTTCCCTGGCACTGAGAAATGTGTGTGTCTTAAAGGCCCGTCTACACGCTCAAGCCATTTGCGCAAGCCAGTTTGTACAGTTATATCGTTGCGTGTGGACGCAGTTTGTGCAAGCCATTCGGCTTGCGCAAGCCAGATAATTTGGCTTGAGCAAAGTCAGTCTCGGACAGAAAATCGGCTTGAGGTTGGAGCTTGGCATGAGTGAAGTTTGAGCGTGTGGACGAGGTTCAAGCCTCACCCACAATCTCGCGCCGCCGCATTCCTTCTCTTCTCGAGTGCGAATCACATTAAATTCTCGAAAATCACATTAGATTCTCGAAAATAACCGTTATGCCCATCCTTAGTTGTGAGAAACGTAAAATTACGTTCGTTGTTAAAATAACTGTCGAAACAACTAGTTACAAAAAAACTAGTGTCTTTTCTTCTCATCCAAAAACGGGTGTTCAAATATGTTGTTAGAAATGTAGTTACTTACAAAGAAAACGAATACCTAACTTTCTTTTCCAACTGATAGGAAAAACGAAAACTTTGTCGACACATTTGAAGATAGTTTGTTTTAAATTAGCAAGGAGATTCTGGAGATTGGTTCTAATGAACGGGACTTGCAAAAAAAAAGGCTCCAAAATAGTATTAACAAAAGTAAATGATGATATCTTTGGTTAAATTTTTCTGTTTACGGTTCTTTGCATGTCATCATTTTTTGGAGAACAATCATCAAATAGGTAGAAGTAGAAAGTATAAAAACCGATCAAACATGAAAAAACATTGGTAGGTAGGTATATATTTGAATGAGTAGGTAATTGATCACATTTTTCTGAGAACCCACGAACGAAGGACACTAATTTTTTAGTGGAACCTATGTGACTGTTTACGCACCTAAATATTTATATTTAGAAAAAATTATAGAAGAAATAACACATTATTTATTTAACATTATTAACACTCTTTAACATTATTTTATTTTCAGTCTTATCATTTAATCGAGCCCCACGTTTTTTTTTCCTGAAGCACAACTGAGCGTGTGGACGCCACCGAGTTGTTCAGTTCAGTTTGCGCAAATGGCTTGAGCGTGTAGACTGTTGATAGCCACCCCGCCCGTGCCAGCTATGCGACTACAAGGCTACTAAGCCCTCAAATCGTTCAAGGCACATGAGAACCCACACAGGTACCTGCAGGTTTAGTTACTAATAATATAATTCCATATATTTACTCTTTGCTGCTGACTGCTTGTAATTCGGTCCAGATCGCTAATCTAGCAAGTCGAAAATCCGAAGTCGTTCATTTCAACTGGCAGGTAGTCAGAACACATAAGAGGGAACCCCTGTTGACTAACAAAGACAGGAGAGATCGTGAAAAAATTGTTGAGGGAGATTATCGTCCATTTAGTAGAGAGGGGACCCCGGACGTAAGGTAATTCCACCGTTTTCTGCACCTGAGCTCAGTGTTACAAGTAAACGTTCCTGGTCAATAGTGAATTTTTTCTTTGTTTCCTGTGAATATTGTTGGGATCATCAACAGGTGATTTAGATTGGCAACGCTTTTGTTGTCCTGAAATTCCCGTAACTAATAAAGTTCGCAGTCTAATTTTGGTACTTGAAACTTGTGCGTCATTTCTATTATTTACCCATGGCAACCATTCGTCCCAATCATCCTGCTGCGTATTGATCATCTTGGCAATCATGAAGGCTGGGCCAGAAACCTTTGACTTGCTCAATGACACAGCTGTGGCTAATTTGAAATCCCTCAGGAGAGCAAGCGACACAGCAAGAGCAGCCCCCCTAGATTCCACCATGGCTATCATCTATCAAAAATACCCAATCTCTATAGATGCCAGACAAGCCGTTGTGCAGGGCGTCCCACAAGAAATGCTGTCCAATTCTGTTGACACTCATACTGTGGGGCGGATCCTTTGCAAATTAGACGCTCCAGCTTGGTACGCTGAGAATGGCCCCATAGCAAATGAGAGGATCCTGGATATCATGAAGAAGATATATTTTGATCAATTTAACACCTGGAGACAGTACAACAGCATAAATTGGAAGGAGAGCGAAGTAGTTTGGGGAAAGACCATAGTGAAAAGGAAGGAAGTCCAAATAAGAGATCCTCTCGTAGACATCCCCCCTGGCCTAGTGACAAGATCTATCCTCTATATTCTTGGCGCGACTGAAGACAGACCCAGGCTGATGAAGAAATCACTAGAAGAGCTCACTGCCCTAAGAGATGGTCTCACTGACCCGAGCATGTCTCTTTTCAGGCAATACAATCTGTTGAGGAGGTGCCAGAGAGATGAAGTTCCTCCCTATGTGCAGCAACTTCCCAAGTGCACTTCTTAAGATTTCCCCAGCCCTGTCAGGTGCTAATTATGCTATGAGAGCCCCAAAGCTAGGTAAGATAGTATCTGAGGACGCCGAGATCCTGAAGAAAGCCTGCGCTTCAGTCATGAGATGCTACCTAGACTCAGATGACGCTGTGATTTCCGACATAGATGACTGCACACTAGACGGAGCGGGTTTCAGCGATCTTGTGAGAAAGAGCACTAGCCTCAATGTCTATGTGAGGGATTTAAAGGGCCTTCTGAAAGTCAACATTCCAATTTTCATTAGCTGCGGGCACTTTCACTTCAACATTGAGGACCATGAACCATTATATTCGGTGGTTCACTACTCAGACAGTCAATCAGTGTTAGTGGGCAAAGCAGACTATGCCCTGGCATTTCAAGGGTATGAGACACAAGGATATGCCAAGCTGAGAGAAGGCCATGTCCATGCAATGTCAGTAAATTATTGCTCTCTCGACACTTTCAAGAGGTTAGTTCTCAGCCTAGCCGCATTTATAAGCTGGGAAGCAAGGGCCGACTTGACTTTGAAAGAAAATGCAGTTAGGAGGTCTCAATTCTTAAATGACAACCCTTTTGAACTTTTTGGGCCCCCCCCCCCCCCCCAACCCTGGAAGGCTGACCTGAAAGTAGGCCCTCTACAAGTAATGAATGCTGAAGTCAATTGGTTTCCTAAAGTGGTCATGCGCTTGGCATCCGCTAGGGTGTTCAAGTCACCAAAAGGGTTGAAAATTCCTATGACAAAGATAGATCAAAATTCCATACACCCACCTACATTTGATTGCCCCCTAGGGTGGTTAAGTGATGGATATAATGCCATTGAGGTGCTCAGAAGGAAAACAATGTACTACCTGGCTCATTTCTCAGACCTGAGAACGAGAGTGGATAATTTGGAATGGAGATATAAAAACAAGGCCCTCTCAAAATACATTGTCAATCCTGGCCCTGTCGCTGCAAGGACTCGCGCTGAATGCACTCTTTTGCTAGAAGCTTTGGAGGGATTTGAGACAGAATTGGTTTTGGAAGAGGTATTGATGGGAACAAAAGCATGCCTTTGCATCCTTTATTGTTTCTGTTATTCGGAGGGGATGGGCGCATCTATATCCTCTGTGGACAACATAATCTATGCTGGCCAGGATTTTCGCACAAGCTTTGATAAAGGATTGATTCAATATGCTAACAATAGATTGCTCATAGGAGGGGTCGACATCATCAACAAAGTCATTTCCACTGTACTATTCTGTCTTGTTCAGCCCTCCGAGGATTCATGTTTTCCATGGCCACTCAAGAGGAGGTGGAAGATTTACCACATCGCCCCATAGACTATTTGAGGAGCACTGCTAACTCAATACCTGGGAGGTTGCCAGCTACTTTTTTAAGGGCTTGTTGGACCGTGACCTTCGGCAAAGGGTTATCAATGTATGGCCTGTCAGCATCAAGACAAGCCTCACTGATGCATTGATCCTGACATTGCTTATGGAGGTGGCCAAGAAAGCAACTGCAACTAGGTGCACTCCAGTGGATCCCACCCAAGAGGCCCCACATGAGCAGGTAGGTCAGCTTTACCAAACCGTCCAACCACCACTGGGACAGAGATTGTGCTACCGCTGTGAATCCCCAAACCATATTTTCTGTAATTGCCCAACGCGTACTGCAGGTGCATCCACAGGACCAACCGCAGCGGAGGAAGAGGTCAGCACCCCGCTGGTTATTTGATTCCCGAGGAGACTTACTGCCCAGGCGCCCAAGGGAGGTAGCTGCTCCCTGCTTCGCATCTGCAAATTCCCTGTTCTCAAATTCTTATTCTTTGACAACTGGTACTCAAACCCCCGACTAATGACGTACCTCAGAAACGAGTATGGGATCTTATGTTTGGGTACGATTAGAACATACAGATTTCCCGGACTAATTTTCGAGGGCGATAAAGCATTGGCCAAGAAAGGTAGAGGAGCGTTTGACGTGCTTGTCGACAACAACAAAAAATTGGGAGCCATAAAATGGATGGATAACAAACCTGTCCACGTTGTCAGTTCTTTCTGTGGAGCTGGAACCATAACAGCAGTGATGCGCTGGTCAAAGGAGCTCAAAGAAAGGGTGCCTATTGAATGCCCTCAGATCATTCAAACCTATAATGAATTCATGGGAGGCGTAGATCTCTCTGGCCAACTAGTGTCGTTCTACAGAACTAAGAAAAAAACTCATAAGTGGTATTTGTGTATATTCTTCCAAATACTAGACATGGCCATAAATAATGCTTGGCTATTATACCGCCGAGATTTTGAGAAGGAGAGGCAAAGACGAAATTCAATCGAAAAAAACGATCCTGAATTTCTCCAACCCATAAAATACATGCCGTTGAAGGACTTCAGAGTTCTTCTAGCCACTCAGTTGCTGAAATTTCAGAGACCAGACAAACGAGGAGAGGTGAGAAAAAGCATACCACCCACAGGAAAAAAACTCAAAACCTTACCAGTGCAATGTAGATAAAAATGGGAGAAGGAAGAAAATGAAAGGTTCGAAAGACGAAAAACACAGTGTTCCGACAACTGTTCATTCGAGCATTCGCTTCGATGACGTTGGACACCTTCCCGACTTGACAACTAAGGGGAGATGTCGACTTTGTGGTACGGGGCAACCTTCTTGGGAATGCATCAAATGCAAAGTCAGATTATGCCTCAAAACCGACAGCAATAAACAATTATTGTTTCCTGAAATTTCACCGAAGTGTGAACAAGTGATTCTAAGTGCCAAAATGAAAAAAATTCATTATCGAAGATAATAAACCAAAATTAGATGCTTAAAAGACTGAATAAGTGATTATTTGTGAAAAAGAAAAAAATTGTGATGGTTAGGATTAGCACTAGCTTATTTACCGTGAAATTGGATCGCCCTTTTACAAATTTCCATATGAACTAAGTCAATTGTTTGTTGTGACACTTTTTTTTATGATCTTATTATAAAGTTATATTTTATCTCAGATACTACGCGATTCAATTTTGAGAGTTATTTTTTCAATTATGAACAAAATTTGTTCATAATGATAATGATATTTTCATGATAGTGCGAAAACTTAGCACTTGAGCACCTATCCCAATTAGCTTTTAACCCTTAATTTACCAAGGTGTCGTAGGTGTCACACGACTCTTTTTGCCCCTTGAAGATATGGATATAGTTGAAAAAGACTTTTGAGTATTTTAATGCGTTCCTTAGATCCTCCACTGACAGGATCAATTACTTCTGAGTGCAAAAATAGGTTACAGTAATGGTCATAGCGTGAAAACAAACCGGTCTCCCGAAATCAGCTTTCTCCATTTTGACTCGTGTGTCACAATGAAGGTGAAGGTAAGTTCAATGCCTATTTTTGGCTTATTATTCTTTTCTGGTTCCAATTTTCCGCTTCATATTCATCAAATAACATGTGTAAATGCGTAAAACCATAGATACAGCCAAAAAAATCTGTCTGAAATGGTGTTGTTGTTTACAAAACATGCCGGTGTCACCAGTGACACCGTGGTCAATTAGGAGGTTGTGATCTTTTGTTCTGTTGATACATTTTTCTCTTCTTTTTTGGGATATTCCGAGTGTTTTATGCGTATTTCCATGTATATTTCAGATGAATTGCGCATTCCGCTCGCGAGCTGAAAGAATTTTAGCTCTTGTGCCAGCAGTTCACCTTGATTCAGAAGGTGAAGATGACGAAGTAAGTGCGGAAGATCTTATCGCCCGCGCTGATGACACTCTCAACGGCATCAATGACATCGTTGACAGATTTTCGGCGAGGCTATCCCAATTGAGGATCTCCACTCGTTGATTCTTGATTCCCAGCTTGTTGAACCTCACAATAACCAGCATGATCCCGACAATTCCCAGCATGAACCTTATAATTCCCAGCATGAACCTTATAATTCCGAGCATGAACCTAACAATTCCCAGCATGATGAACCCCCTATTCAGATTCCCCGAACACGCAACGATCGTCGCAAGATCGTCAGGACCGCTTTCAAGTAGGGATGGGTCAGTTTCGGTTTTCAGTTGTCGGGTTTACCGGTTTTTGGGAAAAAACCGAAACCGAGAACCGATCGTCCAAAGTCGGTTTCGGTTTTTTGTCCGATCAACATTAATAAATTTATCTTTATTGATCGTCTACGTTGTAAATCAAAGCACACAATTAGTTATAACTAACGGTTTCAGATGTTATTCCTTTCTGCTTTTAACATTTACAGTTCAATTTATGAGATTCACAGGTTTTAGTAATAATTTTTGTTTTTACAAATACCTACTCGGCATCAGCATCGAGTGTTGCATTACGATTACAACACAATGAAAGAAGAGGATCAAATCAACTACTAAACCACCGCCACTAACATCGACAAAGAATGCTGAATAAGAAATACAAACAAATAAAAATGAGTATTAATTGAACTACAGTGAAGCGTTTGGCCAAACCGAGCAACAGGACGGACCCGGAACAAATTGTTCTACAAGAATTATCTACATATTTAAATGAGTGTAACATTGACCCAAAACATGGGGAAAAAGCTTCAAACTATTGGGTGTTAAGTGCAACTCATTATCTGAAGAAGGTGGCATACAAATATCTTTGTGTGCCACCTTGCACTGTGTTCAGTGAAAGGCTGTTTAGTACAATAATTGGGCTACATAATACAGTACTTGGGCTATTCTGAGGCGTTCTGAGAGATAGTGGTGATCTGAGGGCAGGTGCATCCTCGGGTTGACCCATATTGTTGTCTTCAATCGGGATTATTGTTTTCCGTCTGGGTATCAAGTGTTCCCGGTTCCTTTTCACGTCCCCATGTTGGGTGTTCACAATATATGATCTTGGGTGAATGGATGGCCGAACAACTCGTGCAAATTTCTTAAGGTCTGTGATCCAGACGTCATCTCCCTTCCTGAGGGGTTCCAGGGTTTTTGTTCCATAGCGGCGATCAAAATTTTTCTTTTGCCTCTCTTTGAGTCTCCTCTCTTTATCTTCAAATTACTTGGTGTTACTTGAAGCCTCAAGACTTAGTTGGGGGATTGTAGTCCTTAATATCCGCCCCATCAATAACTCAGCTGGTGAGATGCCTGATTCTAGAGGGGAAGCCCGATACGCCAGCAGTCCTAGGTATAAGTCTTCCGATTTTTTGAATATTTGCTTGATGGTTTTCTCAGCTGATTCTGCTAGTCCATTTGCTCTTGAATGTTTAGGGCTACAGATTTCGAGTTTGAGGTTCCATTCATTTGTGAATCTGCGGAACTCGGCACTGGTAAATTGTGTGCCAGCATCGGCTCTCATTACCACTGGAATACCGTGCCTTGCAAATATAGTTTTGCTTGCTTCAATGATAGATTTTGCCGATATATCTCGCAGACTCACTATTTCTGGGTAACGAGAATAATAGTCCTGTATGATGAGGTAGCACTTTTGTTTGTGATAACCAATGTCAGCACCTACCAGTCTCCATGCATGTAGGCAGTTTGGTCGTCATCATGGGTTCTTTGTGGTTGATCATGTGCTGTATGCATATATCGCAGTCAGCAATGTAGGTGGCTATGTCTCTGTTCATGTTAGGCCACCACATAGCAGCCCGAGCTCGCCGTCTACATTTCTCAACGCCAAGGTGCCCTTCATGGAGCCTTCCCATCATGAATCGTCGCAACCCATGTGGTATGTAAAGTCTGTCTTCATAAAGTATGAGGTTATCTAGATATGCCAAGTTGTGTCTGAATTTGTACATACCAATTGTTAGAGGTCCATGTTTTGACTCCTGTTCCCAGCCGTTTAGGATGCACTGCTGCAACTCCAGTGATGTAGGGTCTTCTCTTTGAGCTTGACGAACATTCTCAATGTTTTCGTCAGAACAGCTAATTTTTGCTGTGATGCATGCTGTGCTGGCTTCTAGATTTTTTTCAAACCTGAGCTGTGAGCTCATTAAGGTCTTTGCCCCCAAGTAGTGACACCAGTGGTTTGTGGTCCACCACCAAGGTGTACCTTAGGCCACGGAGATAGTCCGCAAATCGTTCTGATACCCAGGTTGCTGCAAGGGCTTCCTTTTCAAGTATGGCATACCTGGCTTCTGTTCGGCTCAGGCTTCTTGAGCAGAATGAGACTGGCCGCCATGTGTTGTCCCTCTGTTTTTGTTCCACGAGGCCCCCAATTCCATAGCGGCATGCATCTGAGGTCACTCTGGTCTCCAGATTGGGATCATATAAGGCAAGTATTTGTGATCGGCACACTATTTCCTTCAATTTATCAAAAGCTTGTCTTTGTTGGTCATTCCAGCACCATTCATTGTTTTTTACCAATAACTCTCTGAGCGGCTTTGAGTGTTGCGCATAGTCTGGGACAAACTTTGCATGCTGTGCCACCAAACCAAGGAAGCTTCTAATGTCTGAAACATTTCTAGGTACTGGAAATTTCAGTACGGCTTCTACTTTTGAGGGGTCAACTGAGATGCCCTTTTCCGATACGATATGGCCAAGAAATTTGGTCTGGCTTGTGCCAAAAACGCACTTATCTTTGTTGAGGGTGATACCAGCCTCTTGTAGGCGGGCTAGAACTTTGTGAAGTCGGGCATCATGCTCTTCTTTGCTTCTACCATAGACCAATGTGTCATCTTGAAGGCTCACTACCCCTTCCAGTCCTCGAAGAGTTTCTCTCATTCTACGCTCATACACCTGGTGACCAACTGACAATCGATGAAAAATTAGAGCCCTTCCGTGGGCGATGCTCGTTCATTCAATATTTGCCCAAAAAGCCAGCAAAGTATGGACTTAAAATTTTTGCTATTGTTGATTCGCGAACCAAATATACCTTGAAGCTCGAAATTTACTGCGGCACTCAACCATCAGGACCGTATGAAGCTTCTAATTCAGCGAGTGATATTGTTAGTCGGCTAGTTGAAAAATATGAAGGGTCAAATCGTAATTTGACCACTGACAATTGGTATACAAGTTACCCATTAGGGAAATATCTTCTCACCAAAGGAATTACACTTGTGGGAACAATGAGAAATAATAAAAAAGAAATACCAAATGAATTTCTTCCATCCAAAACTAGAGAAGTCGGAAGTTCACTGTTTGGTTTCCAAAAAGACGTCACACTTGTTTCGTATGTAACGAAAAAAAAAACAAGTGCGTCATACTGCTCAGCACACAACATGACGACGACAAAATAGATCCGGAGTCGAATAAGCCCGATATTATTTTGGATTATAACCAATATAAAGGGGGAGTCGACTCAGTCGACCAACTTTGTGGGAACTATACTGTTTCACGAAAAACAAACAGATGGACAATGGCAATCTTTTTTGCGCTGCTGAATGTAGCAGGAATAAATTCAGAAGTTCTTTTGAATTTCTCTAAACCTAATGCATCGCCCAAGTTGAGAAGATGTTTCTTGAAAAATCTAGCAACGGCCTTGATGAAACCGCACCTTCAAAATCGTCAAAAGCTTCGATTTCTCCCGACTCATTCCAAAGCGATCATCAGAAGACTGGTACCTCCAGCTGCTTGTGGTCCAGCAGAAGAGGAGGATGGACCACCGGCAAAAAAGATCAAAGGACGTTGTACGGTGTGTGGTAGAATGAAGAACAATTACACCACAATAAAGTGTTCTGAATGTTCTAATTTCACATGCAAAAATCATCTGGGAAAGACGGGGCATTTGTGTGAACCATGCTGCAACGAACCATGTGAAGAGGATTGAGGCTCCAAAATGTTTTTCGTTTTATTACTTTGTTTATAAACCTGATTCACCTCTGTGACATGAATGTCACGTATACACAGGATCTGAGGAGTGACCGTCCAATGCCCCCCAAACCCGTCCTCCTCGTCCCCCCTCTCCTCAGGAAGAGGAGAGAGAGAATTCAAGACGCCACTTCGTCCCCGTAGCCCTTGATGAGAGTTGTACCTTTTATAACATTGAGTATATAAATTGTATAAATAAACCCCGTTTTCCCCCCTTTACCTTTCGTCATCTTTGACTTCAACCCATCGTCCAATACTAAAGGTACGTGAGTCGTAATATCCGTATTCACAATATTATATGGTAGCAGAGCAAAACGTTCGATTCACGCCTAACTTATATTGCATGCGTCCCCCGGCCTTCCCTCTGTATAACCAATAACCAGACCCCCCCATTTCCCTTGCATCATAAGCAGTTGCTCGTTCACATTTCTTGTCCACCAGCAGTGTTTTTCGGGCCCCATAGGTTTTTGTTTTCCACCTTTTCCGGCCGTCGTTCGTTGAAAACATCGCGAATATTCGCTGCAACGGACGGCCATTGACGAACCAAACCCCCTCCCGCCCCATCTACGGCGCATTCCCCCTGCCCCTCCTTCAATCAGGACCCCACTCCGCTCCATTTCCCCTTCGCCAAAATCTCACCTCTCCACCTCAAACCCACTGACGGCAACGTCCCCCCCCCGCCCATCAACGACTTTCTGCGCACGTCCCCAACACGCCGTCTACCCCCGCTACACCGTCTACCCCCAACTGGAGAACCCCCCGCTCGCCGCACCTTCACCGCCTTCAATTCCCCCGCCCTTCGCCTCTTCGCTTCTTCGCCTCTCCCTGCCACGCATCGCCCGTCGTTAACCCCCGCCCCTTCCACTGCCCTTCCCCCCGCGTCCTCTATCACCTCTTTCGTTCTGGGAAAAGAGATAAATCATCGATTATCATTATATGAAATACGAATTTTCTCCTGCTAAACGATTGGGAATCTAAGTGGGCGTTCTCTTAACTTTCAGAGTCTGACTGACGAGATCAACAGCATTTCAAGAGAAATGGCAAACGTACAAGAGTTCGTCTTCCAAGCCAATAGACTTGACAGTGAGCAGCAAAGAGCCTTTGCCTTTAGAGCATTTACGGTGCGATCTGAGCTGATCACTAGAAATATTAACATCGAGTATTTTAACGACGACTCAATCACATGTCCGAGACTCCCGATGATAATGTACTTGTATGCCACAGGGAAATGTCTCCTGCTCCAAATCTCTAGTGCTCTATATGCTAGAACCATAGCAGCTCTAGAGATGGTAGCTCCCAATCTTCCGGCAACCAGCTTTGCTGACCAAGAACGCTCGAGGGCCTTATTCGTTGAGTCTGTTCTTACGTACCTCATCGAAAATGGGATGGATAATCCCCTGTTTTCATATCAACGAGTGACTCAAGATCAGCTAGTTGCAAGGGGTATGCCACCAGCTACTGCCCAGTTCATCTCTAGATTTCCAGCTGTCATGAACAACTTAACCGTAGAGGCGCTGAGACTGCTTCTAAATCCTGATGCCAACAACGAGGTGATCGCTGAGGGGTTGTGTCGCTTTCTGAGCTTTGCCTTTGAAATGGGTCCAACTGCTACAGCTGCAGGAGCAGGTGTTTCCCTGTATACGCTGACCTATGTAGGTCTTGGTAAAAGAGGGACCGTAAGCGACCAAAAAATTGGAAAAAGATGCCACTTGCCAGAAAAGAGACCTTCAATTGTACCTTTTGCAGGAAACCCACACCGTCCTTTACAAAACATTACCCCCCAGCCCCCTTACCGCCCCCCGTCACATCGTTCCAACTCCCCGAAGTGATAAACCAACAGGCCCAGAATATCCCTACATTCTACCCTGACAATGTGTTAAGCATTTTTTCCTTTTTGGTAGCTGTGTATAGAATTTGTGAGGTGGCACCAGAGATTTTCCCTAACCTTTTGCGGAACCTAGCCCTCCAAAGTAGATTTGACCAGGTACGAGCATACCTAATGGTACCTGATCCTGCATCAGACACCTATACGGCGTTCCGGAGACGAATTATTGACAGCTTTTTCTCACCTGACACTATGATGTTCTTGAAAATGAAATTCCTCCATCGTTCCCAGCATCCTTCAGAATCTTTTCGGTCCTTTGTTAATGATTTATTCAGGGCAAACGTGGTATTGGATGCGTACACAGAACTGGAACTCATTAATATCCTACTACCCCGGGTTACAAATGAGATACGTTCCAGATTTGTTTTCCGCGACAAACCCGTAACAAAACAACAACTGGAGGTCTTGGTCGCCGAATTGGAGGAAGAAACAAGACTCTCTCGGTTGCAAACTGCATTAGAGATGCCGTCACCGTCCCGCACAGCCGCCCCCCCTCCCCGGGAAAGCCAACCACCCTATCGTAGCCGACCACCCTATCGTTCCAACCGTGAATATACGAATAGACCACGGCCACTTATGCAAATTCGTTCTCTTACCCCTCCCTTTGGGCCACAGATGCCAAATGAGTCGAATTCAAAAAACTGAGTACACTACCGACTTGCAAGGAGTCTGGTAGTGCAAAGGGGTTAACCTTGCACGACTCCACCACCGACCCAAGCATTCCCCCCCCACAGAGGAAATTCCTGCCTCAGGTAAATTTATTTTCTAATTATTTTCAAAACATTTATTTTGTACCCCGTCAACCGCCTCCAATGCTGAAGGTTTCCCAGCGAACTCGAACGAGCAGGGACGGTTTTTCCCTAGCGATAGGCACGTCCCTCAACACATAAAAATTTTAAAACATGCAGCCCAAAACACCCTTCCGCCCAAATTCAACGGAGGGGGAGTGTGACATGAATGTCACGTATACACAGGATCTGAGGAGTGACCGTCCAATGCCCCCCAAACCCGTCCTCCTCGTCCCCCCTCTCCTCAGGAAGAGGAGAGAGAGAATTCAAGACGCCACTTCGTCCCCGTAGCCCTTGATGAGAGTTGTACCTTTAATAACATTGAGTATATAAATTGTATAAATAAACCCCGTTTTCCCCCCTTTACCTTTCGTCATCTTTGACTTCAACCCATCGTCCAATACTAAAGGTACGTGAGTCGTAATATCCGTATTCACAATATTATACCTCATGTTATATGTCATTCATCCGTACTAAGGTATCGACTGTTTGAATTTCTAGTTACCTCAATTTCGTTTTCAAAGTTCATTGATGTTTTGTGAATCGTTTTTAATAGTTCACCAATGTTTTGAGTTCTTTTAAAGTTCGTCATGAATAAAAATTTGCTTTTTTATAAAGTTTTTTGTAATTATATTATTCCAGATTATCTTAAAACGAATCCCATCTGAATTAACAGGTTTTAGGTAGGTTGCTGAAGAAAAAAAAAACAATGGAAATATAGGCAGAGGGTGGTCAAACGGCTCGGCGTACTCCATACGCCACCCCTCCGAAATTGCGACTTACGCCAGCCCCTCCAATTGAGAGTTAATGTGGAAGATGTTATCCACATTATCGAGCCCCCTGTGGTGGAGAACCGTGGGAAATTCACGTTTATGGACCCAAATGTCCAACTTTTTTTCAACTGATTCCTCTAGTCAGCAAATGTTTCAAGTTCCTGCTTTTAAACACAATTTTAAATTGAAAAAAATGTGATATTCCTTGGTAAATGTGACTTAAATTTCCTAGCTCGATTTTAAACTCAATATTTTAAACTTGAGAGAAATGTATAGTTCCTTAATTAAACTTTAAAGTTGCCATTTTGTAACTTTCGCGGCTCCGATGCTTAACAAAGATTGGAGTAGTTCGCAATAAGTAAGTACGCGTACTAAAAGCAATTAGGTAAACTTGTTTTAATCAGAAAGGACAATAGGAATAATCACAAATCGGAAATGTTACAATCGGGAAGTTCAATGGCGGAAAGTTCAATGGCGGAAAGAAGCGCATAGCGTCTTGTTTCCATGGCAACATAGGGACTGTTACATAACAAAGATGTTAAGTACTTACCAATTTGAATTTAACTTTATTTGTAATTTCAAGCTTTCTTTTTCAGACTGGCAAAGTTGTCCGGGTAGGGATAAGCGATACTTATCGATATGAGTATGGTATCGATACTTTCTATGTGGTATCGATTATTTTTGGAATCGATACTCATCGTTCGATACCAGTATCAGTATCGAAAAAAATCTCTGGTATCGGTAGGTATCGAAAGAAAACTGACTCTGAAGACTGAAGAAATTAAAGAAGACTATCTCCGATCATCAACTGTCATCATTATAAACATCGAGCCGTCATCATCATAAGCATCGAACTGTGTCTCTTCGATGGTGAAAAACCGGAGACAATAAATAGAAGAAACACACACACACAACGATTCTTATCAGTGTGGTGGTTTCTTGCTTCATCTTCCTTTGTTGTTGGTCTTCATCAGTTCCATCAGTTTCATCAGTTGTATTCCCTTTTCTCTGATCAGTTCATTGAAGCGCAGTGTATCTGTGTGTTTATTCCGAAATGCCGCCCGCTAAAAGTGCCGTGTGGGGTTTTTTCAAAAAAAAAAGTGATAAGGTGGCGATTTGTCTTGTATGCGATAAAGAGGTGCGTCACGCAGGAAACACTTCTAACTTGAGGAAACATATCACCATCAACCACAAGAATCATAAACTTGGCGGCGAACCCCCTGTAAAGAAGAAAAATCCACAGGGAAATCTGCAAATAATGAGTGGCATCAGTCCTTCAACGTCACCTTCTACAGGTCTTGCCCAACCTTCAGGTTCAAAGGATAGGGTCAACGATAAAAATCCCCCTTCGACTACCATGGTGGTAGAAGTCGATGACCCTGATGATCACAATCAGCCATCACCGTTCAAACCTCTACCCAAGGGTTGTAGACTCTACAAGGTAGGGGTCACGAGCCGCGGCGCTTGAGGCGATGACGTCAGTCGGTAACCACCGGCCTACTCTCCTCCCGTCTCTTCCCATGCTCCCCCGCAGGATTTTCCTTTTTACTTCTGATTCAAGGGTTTGATACAACTTCCACTTACTTTAAGTATGAGTTTTATTTATCTTATACTTTAACGATGACATTACAAAAATGATCAGATTGGATTACGTCAATATTATAAGTATCTTGGTATGATTAATTTCTACAAGTGATGATTTTTGTCATTTTCTTGGAGTTCTGGCGGTTTACACTGGTGGATCGTTTTTTTGTTAATTTCTTCTCCCGAGTTTGTTTATTTAAATTCTTCATTCTGATAAATGTTCTTGTTCGGACGTAGCACAGAACTACAAATTCGTCCATCAGTAAAAACATCTCAACGTAATAGCCTTCGCTACGTCTTCACTGGTCCACTGTCTACATCTTCCATGCACGAACGACTGCTGTTGTGAAGCTGTGAATTTGTTCTCAAGAATTCGAGCGAATTCCTGCAGTCGCGAAACTTCATACTTTGGCTCATTCAATTGCTGCCGAAGCAACTCATTTTCTTCTCTCAGCCTCTTATTTTCGGCCAACAAAAATAGCTCCTCCCGAGGCCGTTCATTTTGGCCAAAAATTCTTTGTAACTGGCCGTCAGCAGGTGATCTCGCATCACATTCGGGTTCTCTTTCCACATGAACGTCGGAGTCTTCATCAGAAGAAATTACCGAGCTTTTTAACAATTCATTGGCTTGTCTTCGATGATTTCGTTTTTCTGCTCTTTTTCCGCGACCACCATCAGAGAATGACTCGTCTATACCCTGACTGGATGAAGGGGAGGCATTTGTAGTGGTTGGTAAAAATAAATGTGGTACTGCATCTGGCTTGAGTTGCTTCCGTTTGGGTGCTATGTTCAGTAGCTCACTTTTCAAATCCAGTTCGTAGTCATCATCATCAAAGTGTTTCGAACATACCCGGGCATTTGATACTATAAACGTATCAGTCCTTTTGCACAAGAAAATCCATCTTTCTTGAAGACGTTTTTCCTTGGGAAACCGGAGCAGTTGAAATCCGAGTTCTTCTTTTTTTCGTTGATGGTTACTGCACCCAAAAATGGCACAAATGACAGTCGTGGGAGCGCCGGGAAACCGGCGATTGAAAAAAATTTAGTTGGGAGGGGCCGGGGGGTGAAAAATGAACGAGAAAAAACAGAACGAACGAAAAACAAAACGAAACAAACAACGAACGAGAACAAAACAGAATGAACTTGACCACTGGAAGACTGCAAGTAATGTGAAAGGTCCCCGAGTGGTTACCGAGTGACGTCACTCCCCTTGGGTTTTCCCCACCTTCAACTTTCGCGGCCCCTACCTTGTTGAGTCTACTACCCTTGCCTCTACCTATAGGTCCTATAGTCAAGGCATTCCAAACAATTTCTGACTACCAGGCGGGAGGGGGAAAAAATAAGCTGATGACACAAGCCATCCTATTCTTTATTTGCCGAGACTTGCAACCCTTCACCTTGGTCCAAGGTGAAGGTTTTCAGCACATGATGAAGACAATCGCTCCAAGCTATAAGGTTCCTTCATCAGACACATTCAAACGAAGAATGAACGATATGTACGAAGTTTGTGTTGGTATGGTGAAGAAAGAACTTTCCTGCACTCCTCATTTTTGCCTGACGACGGACACATGGACCGACACCATGAATGAAAGAGGGTACTTAGGAATAACTGTGCACTACCTACGTGAAACCGAACGTCGCTCCATTAATATTGAAGTTTCTGTATTGAATGAGAGTCATACAGCTGATTATTTAGCGTCTAAGTTTGAAGAAGCAATACAGAAATGGGGCATCGATAAGGAAAAGATTATTTTGATGGTTACTGACAATGGGGCAAATATGGTGGCTGCAGTCAAGAAATTTGTTTCCAAAAACAGACACTTGAGCTGTCTACCACATACTCTAAATTTGGTTTTAGAACCAGCATTCAAGGACTCTGCAATTTCTCATGTTATCGAAAAAGTAAAAAATATTGTCAAATGGGTTAAAAATAGCGTTAAGGTGTCCGACAAATTACGCCTTATCCAAGTGAACCAGGGAGTTGCTGAGGGAAATGTGAAGAAGCTCATCCTTGATGTTGCCACCCGCTGGAACTCGAGGTTCTATATGCTCGAACGATTTGTGAGCATGGCATCAATATTGAGCCAGTTGGTCATTGAAGACAATTCTGCTCCAGAGATGCCCAGCAACCGTGAACTTACAATAATTGTAAGTTCACGGTTGCTGGGCATCTCTGGAGCAGAATTGTCTTCAATTATTGTAAAAGACTTGATCACTCTCCTTCAGCCTTTTGATTATATCACGCGGCAAATGTCTGGCGAAAATTATTCTACACTTTCCAGTGTAATACCAATAATCGCCACTTTGAAAGCACAGATTGACAGAATTGACTTTGCATTGCAATCTCCTCTCAGTTTGTTGAAAACCATTCTATTGAAGGAGTTGGATAAACGTTTCTGTGACATGGAAAAAAATGTCAACCTGGCAGTTGCAACGATCCTGGACCCTCGATTTAATACTCTCCATTTCAAAGATCCAGTGGCTACTGCAAGTGCAATGAGCAAAATCCCTCAATCGAAGCGAGTGTCCTGGCACCAGCAGCTCTTCAGATGAAGACCGCAGTTCCCCTGTTACAGACTACGATTTTTGGGCTCCCCACAAGGAACTAATGCATGCGAAGAAATCCAGTCACCGTGTGGATGAATTGGCTGACTTCTTAGCAACGAAACCAAGCTCCCTCAAGACCGACCCTGTTTTGGAGTGGGAGAGCATGAGGACAATTTATCCAGGGCTGTACTCCCTAGCCCGGCAAATGTTGATGCCTGTTGCATCTTCAGTACCATCAGAAAGATTATTTTCCAGAACTGGACACATTCTTACTCAACAAAGAAACCGGCTGTCTCCTAAGAACCTCAACAAACTGCTCTTCCTGAGTGGAGTGGAGAAGGGTATGTGGGGGTTTTGAGATTGAGGTTTAGATTGAGATTTTGTATAGATAATTACCATTTTTTCACCACTCCCGTTTTTGTTCTACTTAGTTATTAAAAAGTTTGTTTCAGTATAATATTGGACTCGTTGTTTTGTTGCCCAAAAGAGCCTAGATATGAGTATTTAAAGTAAAATAACGTGAAGTTATATTTTTTAACAAAAGTAATCTTTTATTACCGGTATCAAGCCTCACTGACCTGGAGTGATTTGAATAAAAAATAAATAAATACCGGTATCGATACTTGAAAGTATCGATACTTTAGGACTGATACCAAGCCAGTATCAATACTTACTAAATGAGTACGGTATCGATTCTAGTATCCTAGTATTCTAGGATCCTGGTATCGCTTATCCCTATGTCCGGGTAATCAGACTCCTTGGCAATGTTGCCCAGTTACCAGGGCAACTTTGCCATGCACGTTTTTAATGTTTTATACAAATAAATATTTATTGGAGTTATTTTCTCTTTGATTTCGTAACTAGAAGTCAAGACTGAAGTTTTTTGACGGTTTTGAAGGTGTTTCGTACATTTGGTAGCCCTACAAGGTCAAAGAAAAAAAAAAATTGTGGCAAAGCTGTCCCAGTTTACGGTACATAAAAATCTATATTTTTCTGTATAAACGGTGTTCTCATTTCATACTGAGATGTCTGTAAGTGATTACGAGGTGGATAACGGTGAGTTCTGCACATTTCATACCCTTTGAAATTAATAGTTACCATTAACATATTAGGTTTCATGTCATGCGTCTCGCCCGAAGTTAAAATTTCAGACTATGACGAGGAAATTTTCACACCATCTCACTCTTGATGAGAGAAGATTCAACTGCACGTGTGAGTGTAATGATGGAACAAACTCAGGGAATTGATTTTACAGGTAACAAAAAATGCCTTGTTTTCTTACTCAACTGAAAATCCGACTTTTTTCGTCTTCTCGACCTTGTCTCAGTAAAACGGACTTGACTCCCTTCAATTATTATGTAAAATAAAATCTGAGTATACATTGAGTACCTAGTTGGAAAGTGCATCAATCCATCTCTGCATTTCTTGCAGTCTCAGTGCATCTCTTTCCATTAATTTTTATTCAAATATTACGGTTGAAACATTATTTCCGAGTTTGTTAAGTTCTTCCAGGATGCACAGAAGCAGTTGGCTTTTCAAGATAGCTTGAGCAGAACACGAGACAGCGAAATATCTTCATGTGCCTTCAAATGCCCATTGCCAAGCTTGCTGTAGAACTTGGCCTCTCTTCCAGATGGGCATTTTAGATTATTATTGTCTCTTTCAACGTAGTAGTATGAATATTCCCAGAATAATTATTGTACTTTCTTCGTTATTTTCAGGATGTACAGAGACTTCAAAACACGATCTGAGTTCTTGCTCACCCTTCTTCCCAGGCCATCCTCACCAGTGTTAGAAGAATCTCCTGCAGATGAGTTTGGCGATATACAAAATCTAACTGACGATCAGCTGTTTGATCAATTGGGCGACGTTTTGGGGGATTCCCAATTCTTGGACGATCTTCTTCCAGATGATGTCGAACAAGTGGAACCAGTGGAATGTGGTGAAGATTATTTCCCTCTTCCGCCTCCAGCCTCTTCTTCGCTTCTACCTGTCCAGGCATCTCAGGGGGATTCCCCTCCTCAAAAATTGCCCACATCTTCAAACTCCACAGATTTGGGAGGGCCGTCAAATTTGCCGATTCCTTCGAATACCATGAGGAGAGGGCGGAAAACCAGTATGAAGAGACAAGTGATACCAAAGAAGAAAATAGAACTCATGAACTTGACGTAAGTTGATATTATTCATACTCATGTACCTACTAAACATATTGGAACTAGAGGGTCCCACTGATTGATACGATTCAATTCAGCGTTCCAAAATTATATCAAACGATACCAGGCATGCGCTTTATGTGCTGGCGTCGCATGCTGATGGCGCTGGTCTTCAAAACCGAAATTGTGGCCTACAGCGCGTCATTGATCACAATTTTTTTTTCTAGGTGGAAATGGACCAACAGGGACAATTCAAGAATGCTGTTGACATCCCAGTAGAAGAAATAGCTCGCCTCTTATCACCTGCACTGTCATCCGAGGATCTTGACTCTCCATTGAAATTCTTCCAACAATTCTTCGACAAAGAAGTGACAGATCTGATCCTGGAGCAGACCAACATATACCTCACAACCTCACATAAAATGGGCCACTGTGAATGGCCATGGCCATAGGGAATTTTTTCATTATTTTTCGCACATTTCTGGGGATATTTGACACTGGAAAAAAAAAAAATGTTTGGAGGGATTCGACGACCTTGAATTTTCTTGCCAAGATAAGGGTGTTACAGGTGTACGATGTAAGGATTGAGAGCCGCGAGCAGCCAGATTAAGGATGGCTTGTACTGAACTTCAACACAATACAAGGATGCTACGAAATGCCACAACGTCTTTAATCAAGAGGTGTCTGTCGGCTATGCCAACAACAAGAAGGGGGGTATTTTGAGAACCTAATGTGATAATAGAAATCAAAATGCATTATTGTCATAAAAAGAAGAATTGTAGAAATGAGGTCCTTTATTTATTTATTTTATTTATTATTATTTATATTATTTATTTCGTACCTTTTCATACTTTACGATTACATTACCCTGAATACGATTTTTTCAGTGAGTTCTATTTAATAAGTTACATAATGATATTTTTGTGACGATGATACAGGTAAATAATTGGAAGAGATTCAGCAAGTAGAATGAAGTCAACTTCTCTTCAACAACTCGTTTTTTTGGTTTATTATCTTTTTCATAGTAATGTCGTTTTCGGTTGTTTACGTGCCGGCTTTGAAGGAGGTAGAGCCTGTCCCCTCGGGTTGGGTTGACGATATGGGCACTAGTTTATATTGGCCTCGAACCAAAAAAGAAGTGAGAAAACTTCAACAAGACAAAAACAGTATCCACAACCGGAATATCTAGAGTTGCTACGCGTGCATCGTGAAGACGTCGGGCATTAACAGCTTTGAAACTGCCAGTTTATAGCTGACACCTTCTGTGAGGAAGAAACTGACGCCGGGGAAGAAGAGTCGCCAATTGAAATTCACCAACGTAAAAAAAGATGCGACAGGCCGACCAACGCCAACGTCTACTACAGGTACTGTTAGTAATGAATTAGTACTACAGGTACTATTAGTAATGAATTAGTACTACAGGTACTATTAGTAATGAATTTCATTTTTAATGGGTGTTGTTTAATTTTTGTTCTCAAATTTTAAATACGGTTGCAACTAGCATGGCAGATGCCAATACAAGACCCACAAGCCAGACTGGAGTTCCGTCACGGCAGGGAGATCAACGCGCACGCGACTCAAGAAATGAACGTCGCCTAGCAGCGTTCCTAACAAAGAAGGACGAAAATAAACCAGTAAGAAACTGGGGTGAAGAATTCAACCCGGAGACGATTCAGCTAAGCTGATCAGGGCCACGACCCCGAAACCGGCTGCAAAAACCGCTGAAAAAGTACCTCCACAGGTGACGGATTACCTGATGAGCCAAGGTTGAGACACCAGCTAAGGATGAACCGCTTTACGACATAGGCGGCTGCACAGCATCCTTCCCCAACACCGAACGTTACTAACCATCCCTTAACCATGAATTTGACCAATATCTTCAAGAAAGTGGTATCCAGCGCCGTTTATCAGCTCCTTACACGGCACAACAAAATGGCCTTGCCGAACGCCTCAATAGATCTCTTCTTGAAAAAGCAAGATATATGATGATTGAATCCAGCACCCCACAAATTTTATGGGCGGAAGGAATTCACACAGCCAACTACCTGAGAAATCGCAACCCATCCTGCTCGCTGAATCACATTACCCCATATCAAGCATGGACTGGGAAGACTCCATCTGTACGTCATCTTGAAATCTTCCGGAGGAAAGCATTTATGCTCAACAAAAGAGGAGGACAAGGTAAATTTGCACCTCGCCCAATAGAAGAGGTTTTAGCTGGTTATTTGGGGATTTCAAAAGCTTTCCGCATTCGGGTACCATCTCTATACAAAATTAAAGTCAGCCGTGACGTTAAAATCATGAAATATTTTCCAGGCACATGTAAAGAAAACCTAACTTGTGAGGATTTCTTCAGTGACATCAAGATTTGTGACGTGGAGGTCACTCACAGGACCTGATGAGTTATCGCCCACTACCCCCCCTTACCTACCCTCCCGCGGCCCCTCTCCTTAAGAGAGAATCGAGGGATAATGAGTTAAGTTACGTACGATCCACGCATCGAACAAGTTCCCTCCCGTCCCCCTATTTGAAGTATTTCTAATTATTTCAATTGTATAAATAAACCCAGTTTCCCCCCTTACTTTTCGTAATCTATGACTTCCACCTCATCGTCCACTAATAAGGTACGTCAATCGTAATATCCATATTCCAATTATCACAGATTGGATCCGAAATTCCGGCACAATCCTCCAATGAAGAAAATATAGACGTTGATTGCATTGGGAAAATTCCTACTCCTGCAGCAACGCTACTTCACAGAGCGACTCCAAATCCTGATGAGCCAAATTCAAATTTTCCTTCAGACTCAGACTCTTCACGCTCAGGAAATAATCCTTTCTCAAATCAAAATCGTCCAGATGATCCTAGAAACTCCAACGACGATGATTCATCATTTGAGCTATCGTCAGACGATTCAGACCTACCAACTCATACACAAAATGAGCGCCCAAAGCGCACAATTCGAAAACCAAAGTGGATGGATGTATACGAGGACCCTGATGAAATTTCAAGTCTGATCTTCGACAACTGTTATGCTGTGTTGAATTAATAGTGAGAGAAACCAACTTTGACGCTCAGTGGGAGATGACAAGACGTTGGTTGGGGGGGGGGGGGGGGGGGATTTCTGCTATTGAGACTTCATGATACTTTACGTAATTTTTTCAATGATCTAGTTTTTGTCATTTTCAGTGGTTTATTCAAAGATCTATTATCAATTTTCAAAGGTCTAATACATATCACCTTTTGTTGTTTTCTGCATCTGTGATGTCAGAGAGGAAAGAACAAATGAAATATCTGAATTTTCAAGTCTCTAATTAGGTATGAAAAACTTGAAATGTAAAAACATTACTTTTATGCTACACTTTCATCATAATATCAACATTTCGAAAATACGAGTAGTAATGGTAGCGCAACTTGGACCTCCTTCACTCATATTTAGATACACTTGGAACTGAAATGTTCATTCCTTCTCACATCGATCCATCGTTTCAACTACACAATTGATTAATCACAACAATTAATCCAAGGACCAGAATGGGAGGATAGAGTGGTTATTGGAGTTAGCTGGTCGTATTTCAGGTAGGTAACTCATTGTCCAACCGCAGTTGTATCAGTTCGATATTCACCCACCTCCCTTGGGTTCTGTAACGTCCTCATGCAAAATGTAGAAGAAGGTAGTTGTGGGCTGGACAGTACCTAACGCTACCAGTACCTTTTTGGACCAGTAATACGATAGCGTCGGGATTCGGGTAGGTTCACCACAACCTTCCGTTTTGGACACTCATCACAGGCAGCTGACAAAAATACAAATCTACAAGTGAATAAACAGGGAAAAAACTGAATAAAAATATCGAGAGAAGGACAATTGACGATTGACCTACAAACCTCACATGAGGATTGTGGCAATACACGGAAGCGTAAATTCTCGGTCTTAGTTGGGACTATCGAACGCCGGGATTCCGGTAGACATTGATCTAACCGTTTTGGGCCGTTTCGATTGTGGATCATCTTAATAAGAAGGCATAGTCAACTTGTTAATCAAGTGTTACTGTTGTGTGTATGATCGATCTATGTTGATTAGGAACCAACACTTCTCTTGGCATGAAAAATAATTGTCAAAAGGTAGTAGGTCCACACAAAGGGAAGGTATACAGGTCACTCAAGTCAGCCTACCTATTACTACCACTTACAAAAGTGTAATGTTGAATACTAAGATGATGGTATGACAACAATCAAAAGGAGAACTACGAAACTGTCGATATCCTACTATTGTTCTTCCTTCCCATGTTATCTAATTTGATATTTTATGCTGTAGTGGTGAAACCCACTGGCACCTCAAGGCCGTTTCTACAGGTCCTAGCGGAGGGGAGGAGTCTACTGAATTAACAGTAGGTAGACGTTGAAATGTCCATACACCGTGGCTGGGAAGTAGAGGTTACCCTACTTGTGCCCTTAACGTGCAGGGAGAAGACTCAAAATAAGTGACACAACAAACACCCCCCCCCCCCCCCCCTACAACCAAGGGGGTGAAAGGCCTTCAATATCGTCGGCAAAATGACAAAGGGGCGTATCTGAAAATTTGAGTATGCCATCACTTTTGATATCACCTCACACTTCTCTACATACCTGTGACAACCCCATGACGTTCGGTTCATTAGAAACTTCAGGAGAGACTGAAAAGGATAGGCGTATCTGCCACGATTGCAGACAGCGCACTGACAAAAGGGCGGATTGGACCTCGCTCCGACAGAAAAGGCGTAACTGCCAATAGAATCGGTCATTTGAGGAACCACATAAGTAATTTTTTTTTGTCAAATTTAGTTAGCAGCGGAATGTTCATGAATGATTACATCGATTCCACTCAGAAACAACGTAAGTCAGTTTTGGTTTATTTAAAATCGGATAGTTAGGTACCTTTTGTGATTTTAATAGTGTGTTATTTAAAAAATTTATAAATACACAGTATTTTTTTAATTTAACACTTTTCAAAAGTAAACTGGCACCATGGCCTCGGCCAGAGTGCTTTTATTTTTCTTCCTCCTCACACGTCTGCCCTTCGCATTTGCGAAAGAGTTTTCCTTCAGCAAGTACTGGAAGATGCCAACATTAGCTACGACACAATCAAGGGTGCCAAAAATGACCCTTCAAGTTAATTATATGTAGCGGTTTCGGCTACATGATTTACTCCAGCACTTCAAATTTGTTACTAGCTTTCATTGCTGCCTTGGGCGATTATGGAACAACGTCTACACCTATCATGTTAGCTTTATTAATATCTAGTTAAGGATAGGTATAATATATCCTATACTACATATTATATCTATATTATACTACAGAATAAGTACGCAGATTCTGCCTCAGGCATTAGCGTTTTGTACTTTATTGTCGCCGGGGCACTCACATGAGTGCCCATTATTAGATTTAAAATACGTGGTATACCAAGGCGAAGTTTGTCCCGTTTTACTCTCTGGAGATCAAAGTTTTGAAAGTATACTTTTACAGAGCGGCCGTTAAAGTTATCGGGATAACGATAACTATAACGATAACGATCATTATTATCGTTACAACACTTGATCATAGGTGAATGCCGAACCTCTATGGTTGGAGCAATCGTCTCTCATAAAGGATTTCCTGTCTTCAACAGGAATGACATTACTGTTGTTTTATATTCAGATCTGACTCCGAAAACATTCCCTATTTCTCTGAAATTATTTACATTGCTAAATTCAACTAAAACGCCAGATTTCTACAATCGTTGCTATGAAATTAATCTAATGTTCAATTCATATGAAATTAATCGAATGTTCCATTATTCCGAGCGCACAGATTATAATGTTTATTAAAATGATGCGTTTAGTTTCAAAACCAGCTTGTTCCACAATTTTCCAAAAATCACTTATTTGATTTTTTTCGAAGTCCAACACACATTTTACAACCTCCTAGAACGGTTTCCGTCAAATCCAGCTCCTTCTCGTGGAAAAACGGCGTCGAAAACCCCGTTCACGGCAAACCCAGCTCGTTCCAAGCTTGGCTGAACCTGCCGCTAGGGGCACCACAGGTTGCGGTCGAGCGATTCACAGCCCTGCTGTTATAGTGCACCCGTACCTTCATCCCGTTGCGTCTTTTTTTCCTGTGTTTGAGAGTTCTTTTTTCTTTTCTGGTTGTGTATGGGTAGTCAGTTTTCTTCAGAACTGGAATCGTCATGGAAAAACATGCAGATGAAGAGGCTGAACGGCCCAGGAGAAAGCCAGTGAACCAATCATCATGGAGAAGATCATCATGCTCAAGAGAAACTTGAACGGTACTTTTACATTCATTATTGCTTCGGTAATTCCTACCTACCTCCTTACCATCAGTTTGTTTACACTTTGTCTGAATCGGAACACGAGCCCTTTTTCGGTAGGCTCATAGACTCTATACTTCCATTCTTTAGTAATTCTTTAGGATACGTTGGCCCATGAATACTATGGTCAGTGTTGCCAGATGTAGGGATTTATCCCTATTGTAGGGATTTTCAAACCAAAATAGGGCGTAGGGGGGATTGTTTTTTTAAAGGCGTTTTGTAGGGATTTTGGAATTTTTTTTTTAATAAGGGAAAATATTGGTCCTTTTTCCTAGTGTAAAAGGAACTGTAGGTCAAGACAATGAGTGAACAACAGTACCAACCTTAGATCTCAAATGAACAACAGCTACTCTCCTGGAGTGGAAAAGTGAAACTACAACAAACGCTTTTTATAAACAACCATCGCAAGGAGGACTGAAAAATTGAGAATCCCACCGCACCCCATTAGAGATTAAGGATGTCAAACTTGTGATAAGGTGATCATAGTACATTTTAAGTTGTTCATAAGTTCGGTGCTATACGAGTGAGACCCCCCTTCCCCGATTTAATTGTCTATTTGTTTTCCTAAATATTCTGAGACCCCTCCCCCCAATTTAATTTTCCATTTCTTTTCTTGAATACTCAGAGACCTCCCTCCACCATATAATCCCTTTCTTTTCATAAATAGGTATTCAATAACTACCTACCTTGATATATTTTTTTTCTTGTTTTTTGTTGAACTATTCAGGGAGCCTCTTTGCGAGTTCAAAATTTGCATCTAGTTCCTACATGTATTCTAGTGAGACCACTTCGTTCGTCCATGGTTTGATCCTTCCTTTACCTTTATTTGTTACCTTTATGGTTGATATTACGATAAAATATGTTACCTACCTACTTGAATTGTCAACCTAAGTGATTTCGTTGTTCTGTTTCTATTGATCTCAAAGTTTTCATAAATAAATATCTAAGTCGTTTGAAAATGGTGTCAGTATTTTTCCTTTTCTTGAGTCAGCAAATAGAGATTTTCGACTTTCTGAAAGCGTAGGGCTTTTTGTAGGGATTTTTAATGAAGCTCGTAGGGATGTAGGGATTTTTTTTTATACTATTGTAGGGATTTTGAGATATTTCATCTGGCAACACTGACTATGGTATGTTTTCTTTCTAATCCAGATATTCAAGTCCAGGAATGCCTCCAGCGACCGTTGGTTGCAGGCATGCCAAAAAGAAGAATGTGTTTTGCTCTAAACAGCTGTCACCTCGAAGTAACGCCAAATTCCACGGAATGTTTTATCAACACCGCTCGAAGATCGATCAGGATAACTTGCTACTGAAGTACACTAAAGCTGAGCCGAAGAAGAGGCATTGACGATCAGTCAAAAACGTTCGTGAGGACACTTACGTATACAAATACTTTATGCAGATTGATGGTATCACAAAGCGTGTTTGCCAGCAAGCATTTTTGAAAACCTTGTTGCTATCCAAGAATAGGGTGCAGGGGGTAATTCAACGGAACATAGCATCTGGAAAAATGGCTCGGGAGAAAAGAGGTGGCAACGGGAAAGAACGAGTGTACGCTGACAAGAAAAAAGCTGTGATTCAGTTTATCAAGCAATTCAATTGCATTGAGAGTCACTATTGCCGCGGAAACCCATACGTGCACGCGCAGCAGTACTCCGTACCGCACTTTTGAAAAACTCGAATTTCCGCGGGCACCACGTCCAGTAGGCGACTTGAGCGCCCCCAATATTCTATCTCAAGCTGGGTTCACATCCATCCGTTGTACGTTCTGATTGGAGCATCTGATTGGCTTGTAGGTGCCCCTAGAATTATTATTATTGGTTATTATGTTCAGGTGTTTATTTGGAAACTCAAAAGTTGACAATAAAAAAGTTAGTCGTTAAGTTAACGACGTTAACGTGACACTGTCTAGTTCTATTTTGTAAAAATATAAAAATTCAAGATAGTGCTCAAACTAACAATTGGTGACCCCGACGTGATCAAGTGATGAGCATGGATGATCAACTTGTACAACAAGTAGGACAAGGTCAAACTGCAAATGAAGAAGTCAATTCAGTAAGACTTAAATTTCCTCCTTTCTGGACCGAAAAACCAGAAATTTGGTTTTTCCAGGTGGAAACTTTGTTTACTATTGAAAAGGTAAGATCAGATAATTCAAAATTCAACCATTTGGTAGCAAATTTAGAACCGAAAATTCTCGAAAACATTTGGGACATAATAGAAGGAAATGAAACAAATAAGTAGGTATAACGCAGCCAAATTACGTCTCCTCACAATATTCAAAGAGTGACGACAAACAACTTCGAAAACTTCTCACTGGACTCGAACTTGGTGACATAAAACCAAGTCAGTTGTTGAGAAAAATGAAATCGTTGGCTGGTAAGGACGTTTCCGATAAGGTTCTCAAAACCCTGTGGTTGGACAAATTACCAGATTCGATTAAAAATGTTATTATTGTAAGCGATGAGACTCTGGAAAAATTAGCAGTAATGTCAGAAGTTCTCGTATGAATACTATTTCAACTACCATAGATAAATATATATGTGCAAACAGTATCAGACACGGGTCGGAGATCATCAATGACACTAGTAAAATCACAATCAAAACACCAGTAGTAAAAGCAATCGGAGTTCGTGCTCAAGAGCAAGAATACGAAGTTCCATATTTTTATATAGAGAAAAATTCTGACGTATCTCTATCAGAGATACAATTCCTCACGAGGTATGTAGGAAGTTTTGACGTAGGGGAGTTTGGTAGGGAATGCGTAATAGGATTAATCTTAACGGCTCTTGAGTCGATTTTCTTATTCCCAAATAGTGTGGAATATGGGTCTCATTTGCTAAAGAGTGGGATTAAAAAGAAGAATTATACTTCATGGCCAGAATATCTCAAAGTTATCCTCAACAACTCGAAGTACTATGAGGAGTTTAACAGCATCTGGCCTTGCATAGAAGAGGAGGAAAAGACTATAGGTTTAATATCTATGGGCGTAGTATTATGCGCAACAGGGAAATTCCTAAACGAAAAGAATGCGACTCAATGGGATTCCAAACGATACAAATCCTTTTGTGCAAAGTTACTCGGAGATGAAGAAGGTGCAGCGTCTGGATATCATATGAGCGTATCATTTAATCATCTGTTAAGCAATTTCCTCGACTGTGCCAAATTGACCAGACCGAACATCTTTGCAGAAATGGTCAATTGTGCTGAGCAGAGCCAGTTTGGATCAGTATTTTCTATAGTACTGATCAATCTTGAATGGTATCAGATGACTAACATCTGGCTTATCACTGAAATCATAATCAAAAATCACCCCTATTTACTCCTATGGGGAGAAGTCGCCATGCTCTTAAAAGACTACGATGAGGTGGTGAAGAATTATGCAGATTATAAAACAAATTTCAAATATCTCAAATACATAAATCCTCATATTGAAGCGAATCAATTTAACAACCATTCTATAAAGAAACTTGCCAGTATGGCAAGAGAAATCGCTATTGAAAGTGGACAAACTACTTATTTACAGTTTGTATCGGATAGAAACGAGTACAAGATGTCAGGTAAATTAAAAGAACTTGTCAACCTTGCATCTAATTCAAATTTTGCGTGGTCCGACTTTATCAAAGAGGACATACTCCCGATATGCTGATATTCTTAGACAATTTCCGGAAACAATAAAGCCAGGCATAAATTGGACCCCAAATGAGATCAAGCACAACGTTAGGCACTATATAACGACAAAAGGTCCTCCAATCCATTGTAGACCACGACAGTTAGATGGAAGGAAATTGCAAGTTGCCAAAGACGAATTTCAATATATGTTAGACCAAGGCATAGTTCGTCCCTCCAATTCACAATGGGCAAGTCCTTTACATATTGTACCAAAAAAAGATGGATCTCTTCGGCCATGCGGAGACTATCGACGGTTGAATGCTTGTACCATCCCAGACAGGTACCCATTGCCAAGAATTGAAGATTTTCATCATATTTTGATTAACAAGAAATCTTTTTCAAAAAGAGATCTGTTTAAAGCTTATTATCAAATACCATTAGCAGAAGAAGACAAAGCAAAAACGGCTATAACAACACCTTTTGGTTTATTTGAATTTAATGTTATGCCTTTTGGATTAAGAAATGCACCTGCAAGTTTTCAAAGATTCATAAATGAAGTTTTCAGAGGTCTCGATTTTGTTTTTCCTTACCTTGATGATTGTTTGATTGCATCTTCATCGAGCGCAGAACATGATGATCATCTCAGACAGGTTCTTGAGAGACTTAATGACCATGGTCTCAGAATCAATGTCTCAAAATCAGTATTTGGAGTGAAGTCTCTAGAATTTCTGGGATATCTAGTCACACCAGAAGGCTCAAAACCACTTCAGAAAAAGTAAAAGCTATTGTTGATTTTAAACTCCCTGAAGCCTTGCATGAACTAAGATCATTCTTGGGTATGGTAAATTCATATAGGCCATTTTTGAAAGATGCAGCACGAACTCAAGCTATATTACATGATTACCTAAAAGGGGCTAAAAAGAAAGATAAGCGAAAAGTGGCCTTGTGCGTTGATGTAAATGACAAGAGTCATTTACAGAAGATGTTCTGTTAATAATAAATTTCAACAATTTTCCTTGATCTGTTCACAGGGCCGGCGAGAGGGCGGGGCAGGGAGGGCCATAGCCCTGGGGCCCGGGACCCCGAAGGTATTATCAAATACCATTAGCAGAAGAAGACAAAGCAAAAACGGCTATAACAACACCTTTTGGTTTATTTGAATTTAATGTTATGCCTTTTGGATTAAGAAATGCACCTGCAAGTTTTCAAAGATTCATAAATGAAGTTTTCAGAGGTCTCGATTTTGTTTTTCCTTACCTTGATGATTGTTTGATTGCATCTTCATCGAGCGCAGAACATGATGATCATCTCAGACAGGTTCTTGAGAGACTTAATGACCATGGTCTCAGAATCAATGTCTCAAAATCAGTATTTGGAGTGAAGTCTCTAGAATTTCTGGGATATCTAGTCACACCAGAAGGCTCAAAACCACTTCAGAAAAAGTAAAAGCTATTGTTGATTTTAAACTCCCTGAAGCCTTGCATGAACTAAGATCATTCTTGGGTATGGTAAATTCATATAGGCCATTTTTGAAAGATGCAGCACGAACTCAAGCTATATTACATGATTACCTAAAAGGGGCTAAAAAGAAAGATAAGCGAAAAGTGGCCTTGTGCGTTGATGTAAATGACAAGAGTCATTTACAGAAGATGTTCTGTTAATAATAAATTTCAACAATTTTCCTTGATCTGTTCACAGGGCCGGCGAGAGGGCGGGGCAGGGAGGGCCATAGCCCTGGGGCCCGGGACCCCGAAGGTATTATCAAATACCATTAGCAGAAGAAGACAAAGCAAAAACGGCTATAACAACACCTTTTGGTTTATTTGAATTTAATGTTATGCCTTTTGGATTAAGAAATGCACCTGCAAGTTTTCAAAGATTCATAAATGAAGTTTTCAGAGGTCTCGATTTTGTTTTTCCTTACCTTGATGATTGTTTGATTGCATCTTCATCGAGCGCAGAACATGATGATCATCTCAGACAGGTTCTTGAGAGACTTAATGACCATGGTCTCAGAATCAATGTCTCAAAATCAGTATTTGGAGTGAAGTCTCTAGAATTTCTGGGATATCTAGTCACACCAGAAGGCTCAAAACCACTTCAGAAAAAGTAAAAGCTATTGTTGATTTTAAACTCCCTGAAGCCTTGCATGAACTAAGATCATTCTTGGGTATGGTAAATTCATATAGGCCATTTTTGAAAGATGCAGCACGAACTCAAGCTATATTACATGATTACCTAAAAGGGGCTAAAAAGAAAGATAAGCGAAAAGTGGCCTTGTGCGTTGATGTAAATGACAAGAGTTCTGTTAATAATAAATTTCAACAATTTTCCTTGATCTGTTGGTCTGTTCATCAGTATCTCTAAACATATTATAGTATGAATTGTAATTGACAGTGCCAATTGAGGTCAACTGAGGCCAATTGAGGTCAAGTCGGGCGAATTGACCACTAACATGCTCATTTATTATAATTATTGTATAATAAGGTTAGATAGCTCAAACTGAATATAGGTAGGGAGTATAACTACATAGGTAAGTACTTAGCTTTCATGATGTTGATGAGGGATGTCGAGGGTCGGTCAAATGACCGACCCTCGACATCCCTCAACATCATTGTTACTGACGGTCAACAAAACCACACACACATTAGCTTTCATGTGGCAACACTCTCCCACCAGCCTCCAACAACGCCTTAGAGCTAGCCTGAAACCCATGGTTGGATGAGGTAATTGTATGCAGAGCAGTGATCTAGATTGAACTGTTGTGGAAGAATTTGCAGAGTTGTTTTTCAAGATAACCACGATTGCTACCAAAATTAAGTCATGCTCAACAATGAAATATGAACAAACTTAAAGGCGAACAGCCAAAACACTGATAAGCTGGAATAAAACAATTGCAAAGTTCAGTGAAGGGAAACTTTGTATTGCACACAATATTATAGAGTAACGGGAGATGGAATTAGCTGAATTCGAAACAATAAATCACTGATTGCACAAATGGGCTGTATGGATACAGCCATGCATACAACAGCAAATTTTAAAATATTTGGGACCATTTCTCTGCCAGTACTCATCAAGGCATTTTCGAAAATTCGTGAGGTACTCAAACTGCAGCAATGCTAACATTTCCCAATCCTGATTACCAACTGTCTCTTGTAGTCGATGCAAGTGATTTTGCTATAGGAAGTGTTCTCCAGCAACACGAAGAAAGTGGAGAAAGACCAATTGCTTTTTATTCAAAGAAACTCTCAGACACAGAAAAATCTTACTCAACTTATGACAGAGAATTACTCGCATGCTACAAGTCAGTTAAAAAATTCAAACATTTTCTTGAAGGTCGGAATTTTATCATATACACGGATCATAAGCCACTTATATATGCATTCAAACAGAAAAACGATCTGGCATCCCCAAGACAACAAAGACAGTTGCAGTACATTTCGGAATTCACAACAGACATTCGACATATTTCTGGCTCAAACAACATTGTTGCTGATAATTTATCCCGGATCACAGCTATTACAGTTATAGATTTCGAAAAGATAGCTGAAGCCCAAAGAGAAGATGAAGAGCTGATGAAGGAAGGAAATACTTCTTTGTTATTGAGACATCATGAATTACCATCGAGAACAAAATTGTGGTGTGATGTTTCTGAAGGCAAAATACGACCATACATTCCAAAAAAATTTCGAAAACAATTTTTCTACGAAATTCATGACATGGCACACCCTGGAATAAAAGCAACGGTTAAACAAGTTACATCAAAAGCAGTTTGGCCCGGAATTCAAAAAGATATTAGAGAATGGGCTCGAGCTTGCATGGGATGTCAAAAGAACAAAATTTCAAAACACACAAAATCTCCTTCAGGCATTTTTGAAGAACCAGAAGAAAGATTTGCATTTGTACACATCGACATTGTTGGACCACTACCACCATCAGACGGATATACTTACATGTTGACAATGATAGACAGGTTCACAAATTGGTTAGAAGCAATCCCTATTCAAGACATCACTGCTGAGACAGTTGCGAAAACTTTTTATAATTCGTGGATTTCGAGGTTTGGAGTTCCAGTAAAGGTGGTCTCGGATCAAGGAAGACAATTCGAGTCAAATTTATTCCGAAAGCTAACCGAGTTATGTGGTATCAAAATTAATCACACAACACCATACCACCCACAAAGCAATGGAAAACTGGAAAGACAACATAGAACACTAAAAACAGCAATAAAAGCACACAATACAGTAAAATGGACAGATGTTTTACCGACAGTTTTGTTAGGGTTACGAGGAGCCCTACAAGCTGATGGCAATTACACAATTTCGCAAATGACATACGGAAGAACAATAAAACTACCAGGAGAATTTTTTGAAGAACCCAAGATGGAAACAGAACCAGATACGTTCGCTAATAATTTACAACAGTACATGAACCTGCTAAAACCAAGAAAAATTGAGAACAAATCCAAGGAACACATCTTCATTCACAAAGACCTATCAACATGTACACATGTTTTTGTTAGAACTGATCGAGTGAAGAGGCCACTGGAGCCATCGTACGATGGTCCCTACAAGGTTGTTGAAATGAGAGAAAAATATTTCATACTGGAAATGAAAAATCGAACATCAACAATTTCAATTCATCGGTTAAAACCAGCATAGGGTAGAGGCACCAGTTACAGACAGGGTACCCAGTGACAGACAGCCTTGACTTCGAATTTGAATAATAAGCGTTCTGACGGTATTAGCTACCCCCAGTTTTTCGCAGACTTGGGGAAAAGGTTTGCGGCAACAACCATGAAGACGAAGAAGAGAAAGAAGAGGTTTTAGAGTGGTTTCTGACATTTTGTAGAAAGCGCCTCGCAGGTTAGTGTGATTCATGGCGGCTTGTTAGGTGTTTTGATAAGGGTGAGTACTCAGTTTTATGTTCATTGTACTTGCAGTATTGTTTTTTCATATTAACCAATGTCCATTTTAGCATTTTTGGGCCTCAGCAATTCGATTTTTTCATTGGTTTTTTTCAAACAACTAATTCTGAGGGTCTTTCGGTGGGGTGTCTGTAACTCATCCCAAAAGAAGCGATAGATCAATTATAGACACCCATGTCTGTAACTGGCTCCTTGAAGTGTTTTGGTTTTCACTTAATTTTTTCATCATATCGTAATGAATAGAAGAAAGGGTTATGAATAGAATTGTCATTTTTCATGAAAAACGTTGTGTACCAGTATTAGACATGGGGTGTCTGTGACTGGTCCAAAGGGTGTCTGTAACTAGGATTTCGTTTTTTTTTCGTTAATCAAGGTGATATTTTTCAATTTTTGGTTAGGAGGAAGATGGACGTGATGACGGATGTGAAGATGAATGTGAATTAGAAGAAAACATTAACCATACAGGAAACGTTGATACACAAGAAAACATGAGATCTCTGCTGAACTGTGATACAAACGATGACCGAATAATTTTGGAGATTTCGTCGACTGAAAAAGACCTGCATGTTCCATCAATCTCCAACCTATCACCTTTAGATGGGACCCAATCTTTTCCTCTGTTTAAAATCAACCAAGACCAGATCAGGAATGGAAGAACCGATCTGAATAAAGGAAAAACTGAAGAACCAACGCCCCAATTCGTCGTGGGTTATTATTCGAGGAAAAAGAACATTAAAGTTCTTTACAAGATTGTGGACAAGTTGACCGGAGATGAATTTATTGTTCACCTAATGAAACCTTGCAACAGATTCAGAACTGTCTTCGCTGAACATATTCATGACGTCAGTATAATTAGTGTAACATTTTAAACAGCGAAATGCTTCAACCTTTAGTCTATGGTAACAAGGACAGCAGGCGTTACCAATTCCCCAAGCCTATTGATGTTCAGTGGTGATCCTACTATATTTAAATGTGATAGGTAAGTCAACAAGACAACGAGTACGACTGTGATAGGTATTCCAGAGTCCCTTGCCTTGCCATATCTTTTTTTTTAGTGATTACACCTACTTCTAAGTCAACAACAAAAAGACTGTGTTACGAGGTAGGTAGTTACTAATCAACTACTACTAGTTACTAAAATACTGTCTTACTTATTAATAGTTATTAATAAAGTATAACTTAGGTACTGTGTTAGTTAGTTATTAATCACAAGACTGTGGTACTTAGTAACTAACTACCACAGTCTTTTGATTAATAACTCACACAGTAACTAAGTAACACTTTATTAATAACTAAGTAAGACAGTATTTTAGTAACTAGTAGTAGTTGATTAGTAACTACCTCGTAACACAGTCTTTTTGTTGTTGACTTAGAAGTAGGTGTAATCACTTTTCCAACATAAAAGGCACTTGATGAATAACTGTTATTCATCAAGTGCCTTTTATGTTGAAAAAAAAAACCAATTACCTATGTTCCACGATTTAAAAACGATTTTTATACCAAATGTACACAGAAAAATTATATTTTTATGTTCAAATAAAAAGTTTTGACATTTTCCTAAACGTGTCTGTTACTGGTCTCCAAACCTGTCTGTAATTGGCGATTTCGATTTTCAGGGTGTCTGTCACTGAGTCAAAAAGAGCTATTCGAAAAACTTGAATTACTATTATAAGAAAGCTGATTTTCAGAAATCTAACATTTGGGCAATCAACAGGAGATCCTGGAGCTGCTAAAGGTCCATGGGAAATGTTTCTAACTACTAATAATAGGGTACCAACTTGAAAAAACAGAGAATAGTTCCTTAGACCTGTCTGTAACTGGTGCTTCTACCCTACTACATTACAGAAGAAGAGCAAGAAACAACATATCAAAAATCTATGACCTTACAACAACAACGCACTCAAAAACAACAGCCAGCTTTACGACTTCAAAGAGAAGATGAGAAACAAGAAACAGAACAACAAAAGACCACGAAGAGCGGAAGGCACGTTATTTGGAACGCGTTTTTTACCCTTGACCTTTTTTTTTTTTTTTTTGGTGTTCGAGAAAATTAAAGACGTACCACAGGTACTAGAGGGGGAGTAGTGTAGGTGCCCCTAGAATTATTATTATTGGTTATTATGTTCAGGTGTTTATTTGGAAACACAAAAGTTGACAATAAAAAAGTTAGTCGTTAACGTGACACTGTTCTATTTTGTAAAAATATAAAAATTCAAGATAGTGCTCAAACTAACAGGCTCATACCATGAAGTGGTGGGGGCGATTTTTGACGGATACACACTGTTGGCGAAGACTGTCCGCATTAGAAAAATTAGATATTTCAACGGATGAAATATCTAATTTTTCTAATGCGGACAGTCTTCGCCATAAGTGTGTTGTTGTGGTCTGTCGTTGGTTGTCTTTGGTATTTCAGAAAGCAGATCCATTATAACGTTATATATTACCAAGTTCGGTTCGCGTTCTTTTCAAGTTTCCTCTATGATTAAGTTTCCTTACACTGTACTCCTTCTGTGTTCGTGGTTTTGAATTTCGTTGCTCATCAATTACTACTTCGCGAAGACTGGAAACTGCCTATCAGGTACGAGTGATTGGCATTCCATTCGTTTTTTTCATCGTCACAATTCTAAATCAAACTACCGTATCAACTTACATGAATAGCGACCCAATTGTGAAGTATCAACTGATTTTCCTGTCGCTTTTTTCGTGTTAGCAAGTCATGGAAGATCATCAGCTCAATGAACTGCTAATAGAGCTCGTTCGAGCGAAATCGCAGCTGTGGCAGAAGACTGATAAGACGTACCGGAATACAGAAACAACACAGAAGAATTGGGTGGAAATTGCCCACTTGTTGGAGATTGATGGTATGAAGGTACCTTAATTATTGATTTTATGTTGTTTCACATTACATTAGTGAAAGTCGGTAAGTAATCAACAGGCACAATGGAACTGGACTAGATCACTAATGTGATGTTTCTATTTAGTGGATCGCATTACTACTGACGTGTTCCTAGATGAATTATTTGACTGCATCGTCCAAAAAGGTGATAAGCAACTTGTCTTATTACAAAAAGGTATTATTTAAACAATTTTACAGATGAGAAACCGAGTGAATATTGCAATGTGGTCTATCCCAGACTCACGGTTGAAATTTCTAGACTGTAGTTTACCGGGAAGATGAAAAAAGGTACATAGTTTTATTCTGGGCGTCTGGGGGGTTGACCCACCTAACGGCCGTTTTTGACGCGAAGTTTAGTGTTTTGCCTAAACCTTTGCACGCTCACTGTGAACGAACAGCTGGTCGCACAAAAATCCAATTGGTCTTAAAAGATTCATAATTTTTCAAGTCATTCAAAAGTGAACTAAAAATTACACGGTTCAGTTAAATATTTTGAGATATGACATTGTCAAAATTTTAAATTTCGGTTTGACCTAGGGTTATGAAAAGTTTCGAGGACCATTATGGGGTTGGTCGGAACCCATAAAAAAAAATTTCGTAATTTTAACTCAACGCTAACTGGGCAAAGTGCCGCGGACGGCGCGGCGTACGGTGGACGGAGGGACCCACCTAACGGCCGTTTTCGACGCGAAGTTTAGTGTTTTGCCTAAACCTTTGCACGCTCACTGTGAACGAACAGCTGGTCGCACAAAAATCCAATTGGTCTTAAAAGATTCATAATTTTTCAAGTCATTCAAAAGTGAACTAAAAATTACACGGTTCAGTTAAATATTTTGAGATATGACATTGTCAAAATTTTAAATTTCGGTTTGACCTAGGGTTATGAAAAGTTTCGAGGACCATTATGGGGTTGGTCGGAACCCATAAAAAAAAATTTTCGTAATTTTAACTCAACGCTAACTGGGCAAAGTGCCGCGGACGGCGCGGCGTACGGTGGACGGAGGGACCCACCTAACGGCCGTTTTCGACGCGAAGTTTAGTGTTTTGCCTAAACCTTTGCACGCTCACTGTGAACGAACAGCTGGTCGCACAAAAATCCAATTGGTCTTAAAAGATTCATAATTTTTCAAGTCATTCAAAAGTGAACTAAAAATTACACGGTTCAGTTAAATATTTTGAGATATGACATTGTCAAAATTTTAAATTTCGGTTTGACCTAGGGTTATGAAAAGTTTCGAGGACCATTATGGGGTTGGTCGGAACCCATAAAAAAAAATTTCGTAATTTTAACTCAACGCTAACTGGGCAAAGTGCCGCGGACGGCGCGGCGTACGGTGGACGGAGGGATTTTTTTTATTCGTTTTTACGAGGAATAGGACAGACTCAGTACTCAACAAAAGAAATGAAAAATTAAGAAGACTTGTCAAGAAACTTAAAAATCGTAATAGGAGCCTGAAGAGGAAACTGGGGAAGACAAACTCAGCTTTGCCGACAACCAGTGCTGGATTAGCAACCAGCATCCCTGAATCCCCAGGTAAACTCGTCTCTCTCTTGATTGCCGAAAAAAAACGAGCCTGAAATCAGAAACCGTCTGCTATTCCACCACGTTATGACTAACGAGGTGACAAAGAACATTGGTCAAAATCTCTCAACAATGCGGGAGATAACTTGTGACGTGGGCTCCTTCAGAGCCCTCGTCTTACACCTACTGTTTTCACCCCTCCGTTGCGTTACCCTCCTGTTAGCGGTCATAGACCAACTCATTCGCTGCCTTCACACATTTCACACGTCATTCTCTACTCAGATAGTTGTGGCGGCCAAAACCGCAATTCCTACATGGCTGCAATGTTTTTCGTGGCCATGCAGAGGGTAAAACACTTGAAAACAATTGACCATAAATTTATGGTCGTAGGACACAGCCACATGGAATGCGATGTGGACCTTGGTCAAATTGAAAAGAAAAAAATGAAGACTGACATTCCCATAAGCCATAGGTTCCCAACCTGGGGTACGCGTACCCCTTGGGGGTACGCAACGACCTGGTTGGGGTACGCCGAAAATATTTGGTAATGGCGGACTTCATGTTTTTGCGCCTGGTCTCACTCATATGGATATAATGGGTGACTCTGAATGAGTCGACACCGTTTTCAGAGATTGATGTAGGAGGGTAAACGTGGGAGGCCACGGAAACCATTGACTTCTGTGCTTCAACCCTGTTTGTACCCGAATCCCATCCCAACAACCACTACAAAGAAGGACGATATGCTCGACTTACTAAGATTCATACCACCGATTCATCATCCATATTTTCTAGACTTGGCAACCGATGCATCTGGACCAGAAACAAATTTTCTTCCTGGGGTAGAAGTAGACGAGGAAGATGAGGCCTAATAAGGTTCATGTTTCCATTGTTTTTTTTGCGGGGTTTTGGTGTTTGTTTTTCCAATAAAATAGTGTTATTTCGAATGAGACACGTTACTTATTTTGACGTAAGTCACGCTTAACTGACCATTTGTGTACTCTCTTTAAAAGTGAAAGTGATGTAAGTCACGCACCCATTTTTCCTACTCACGTAGTACTCTTTTCACAACTGTTCTTGCCATGAGCGGATTCCCTAGGGTCCCACTAAACCACTAAAATAATTCCCAGTTCACGAAAAAGTCTGACTGATTTATCCTGGCACCGATTAAAAAGTGCGCGCGTACTTGGAACTGCAATTTTCTGACTTGGGCCATTTTCATTCTGAACGGCTCAATTGCTGCGACGTTTGAATTGGAGTAATTGTTTTTGTGTTGTGTGAGTTCTGTGTGAAGCTGAATCAGAGAAGATGAACACGGCACAGAAACGCAAGTATATTGACGAGTATATTCAATATGGGTTTGTTTCCTTGCTTAAAGATAATGTTGATCACCCTCAGTGCGTTATTTGCTATGAGGTATTAAGCAATTTTTTTTTTTTTTTTGAAAGATTTTATTGCTCCAAGTAATAACTTATTAACAATATTATTTTGAAACTAGGGCACATACTATTCAAAGCTTAGATACATCACTGAGTTTTGTTCATTTTTATGATGATATTGCATTCACTATACTGCTTCACCCGTGAGCAAGCTCGAGCGGTTTGGTACGCTTCAATCGTCTGGTGATATCACTCGTGTCAAGGAGTCGGACAGCTTCCTCGTTGACGTGAGACCTTAGCCGTTGAAAATGACGTACGGCTTGCCGCTTGATGGCTTCGTTTATGGTTTCGATTTGAAGTTCATGGTGGAGTCGTTCATTTCGAAAGTACCATGGTGCATTGACAACATTTCTTAGCACATTGTTCTGGAATCTTTGGATTATTTCCCGGTTTGAATGAGCCGTGCAGCCCCACAGCTGAGCTCCGTAAGTCCAGACTGGTTTAAGGACTTGGTTATACAGCGTAAGCTTGTTCTGGATTGACAGTTTTGACCGCCTCCCCATTAGCCAGTACATTTTTCTGAATTTGAGAAGAAGTTCCTCCTTCTTTTTCTTGACGTGGGCTTTCCACCGAAGCCTGGCATCAAGCGTCATACCGAGGTATTTGGCTTCATTGGCATGAGGAATCACTTTGCCATTGAGATAAGCCGGTATATAGTCGATCCTTTTATTGGTGAAATCGACATGTACCGACTTAGTTTCATTCATTTTGATTCTCCATTTCGCTGTCCATTGTTGTATGCTAGATATTGACCGCTTTAACTTGGTCATTGACTCAATGTTGCTGTCTCCAACTGCCAATATCGCTGTATCGTCTGCGAAAGTGGCTGTGGTGTTCATTTCAATTTCTGGGAGATCGCTGGTATACAGGACGTACAGGAGTGGGCCAAGTACACTCCCTTGCGGGACTCCTGCACATATCGGTTTTGGTTCTGAAAATGCATCATCTTGCTTTATCCTGAAGTAACGATTAGTGAGGTACGATTGAAGCAACTCAGCATACTTTATTGGCAGGGCCTTACGCAGCTTGTAGTTGAGTCCTTCATGCCAGACCTTGTCAAACGCCTGAGTGACGTCAAGGAAAATGGCAGAGCATACTCTATTTTTCTCAAATGCTTCTTCGATGATGTGTGTTATCCGATGGACTTGGTCGATTGTTGAGTGTTTCTGCCTAAATCCAAACTGATGTCGTGGGATCAGCTTTCGTTCTTCAATAATTGGTATTAGTCTTCTGTGTATCAATTTTTCGAACAGTTTAGATAACACTGGTAGAAGTGAAATTGGTCTGTATGAACTTGGTTGCCCTGGTGGCTTGCCTGGTTTGGGAATCATAATGACTTCTGCTATCTTCCACAGCTGAGGGACGCTTCGAAGTTTGATTACCGCATTGATGATCATGACTATTTTTGCGATAGCTTTACGCGGTAGGTGCTGGAGGATTTGTCCAGTGATAAGGTCATAGCCTGGTGCCTTTTTTGGGTTGATATCCTTGCTGATCACCTGTTTTATCTCTTTGATGGTAACTAATGGGATATCAATGTCCTGATCAAGTGGAGGTGTTTCCTCTAGCGGCGGTTCATCCGCCATTGCGAGATTCGGAGTGAATATATTCGCAAGATGGTCTGCAAAAGTATTGGCTTTGTCTTGGTTGCTCCTTGCCCATTTCTCGTTTCCACTCGCAATAGGTGCAGCATGAGTAACAGGCCTCTTGAGATATTGTGTAGCCTTCCAAAGTGAGTAATCGGTATCACGATGACTCGTTAGCTCTGTGATGAAGTGTTCATGAGTTTCTTCATTGATCTCCTCCATCAGCGACTTCAGTTCACTTTGTGTTTTGTACCATTCAGACTTGTGATGTGGTGCTCTGGTAGCTTGCCATCGTTTTCTGGCCTTTCGTTTTTTCTTGATTGCAGAGACTATTTCTCGTGGATAATTGATACCTTTGAGCCTTCTTGAGATTGCAGGTGTGTTGTCCCATGCAACTATCTGAATGCTGCAAACGAGATGTTCGAGCTCACTTTCCACATCATCTGGCGTGTGTATAGGCTTGCTCAAATCAATATACCTGCAAATGTCTTGTTTGAAACGTTCCCAATTTGTCTTATGATTGACCAAGTACGGTTTGTGTGGCTTCTGTATGATTCGATCACTAAGCGTCAGAGCAATTGGGGAATGATCTGAACTCAAGTCATGGTTTTCCTCTACAAGAAGGTAGTTTGCTGAGATATTCTTTACAACGAAGAAGTCGATCAGGTCTGGAGTTTTGTTTGGGTCAGTGGGCCAGTAGGGTATTAAGCAATGACGCGATGAGGCCTAATCGTCTTCTGAGACATTTGTCAACCAAACATGCCTCTTTAAAGGACAAACCTAAAGAGTTTTTCGCTGCAAAATCTAAGAATTTAAAGCGCATGAAGTTAGATAGCACTGGATCTGCTGCTCAGTCATCTCTAACAGTGCTTGAAGCTTCCTATGAATTATCTCTTATTATTGCTAAGGAAAAGAAAAGTCACACTATTGGTGAAACGCTTGTTAAACCGTGCCTTTTAAAAGCAGCCGATGTTGTCCTTGGAACTGATAGTAGGCAAAAGCTATCACAAATACCACTTTCAGACAACACCGTAAAACGCCGCATTGATGATATGGCCGAGGACATTAAAAACCAGGTGGTTGATGCAATAAAAAAATCCCCGTTTTTTGCTATCCAGCTTGACGAGAGTACAGACATAGCACAATGCTCTCATTTGATTGTATATGTTCGTTACATTGAAAATGAAAGAATGAAGGATGAACTGATGTTTTCCACTGAGCTGTTGACCACTACTGAAGCTGTAGATGTGATGGAAGCAGTATCAGACTTTTTTAAGAAACACGAACTTTCTTGGCAAAAACTTATTGGTGTATGCACCTTCAACGCTGGTGCTCCTTCAATGCTGGGTTCTCGTTCAGGCTTTGTGCAGTTGGTCAAAGAGAAGAATGCTGATGTGGTTGGGATTCATTGTTTTATTCACCGCCAAGCCTTGGCAGCAAAAACTCTTCCTAACGAACTCAATGCTGTTTTAAAGCTTTGTATTAAAGTAGTCAACTACGTTAAGAACAGTGCATTAAATACTCGACTGTTTAAAATTCTGTGTGAAGATTTAGGAAGTGACCACAAAACGCTGCTATTTCATACAGAAGTACGATGGCTATCAAAAGGCAATATGTTGGAAAGACTATTTGAACTCCATGATGAAGTGATAACGTTTTTGGCACAGCAGAAACAAAACGAGCTTAGTGCAGAGTTCAAAAAACCCTGTAACCAAGTGATTTTGGCCTATTTATCAGACTTTTTTGACACGTTAAATAACCTAAACTTGAGACTGCAAGGTGCAGACTCAAATATAGTAACACATCGGGATGCCATCAAGATGTACGTTGAGAAACTACAACTTTGGATACGTAAAGTGTCAATGAACCCCAGCAACTATTCAAGTTTCAGCAAAGTAGTGTCAGTCTCAGAAGAAGTATGTTTTGAGGAAGTTTTTGAAGGACCGCTTTTGAAAAACTTCATAATTGACCATTTGAAGAACCTCAAGGAGGAGTTCAGCAGGTACTTTCCTAACTTGTCAGAGGAGTTTTACAAACTATCAACCGACCCGTTCAACATGGACATACAGTTGCTGCCAGAAGAGTTGCAAGAGGGAATAGAAATAAAAAATGACTCTGCTGCAAGATACGATTTTGACAAAATGGACAAGCCCTCATTTTGGTTAAAGTACTTAAAAGTTTACCCCAGTGTTTCAGAGAAAGCTGTTCGGAGGTACTTGCCTTTTTCAACAACATACATGTGCGAAAAAGCGTTTTCAACTCTTGTGGCGATCAAAACCAAGTACCGCAACAAACTTGATGTCGAAAGTGAGGTCACGCTGTGCTTTGTCTGAAACTCAACCCAGGATCTGTCAACTTATCCAGAACATGCAAGCGCACCCATCTCACTAAATTACATTTTATGTTTTGTTTTTGTAAGTAGGTAGGCCTATTGTTTCACCTTCCTTAAATTGAAAATGTATCTGTGTTACAATGTTAAATTTTGTATCAGTAATTATATTCGTTTTTCATGTAATACTTGTTTTAATTTTCACCATACGTACAATTATTGAATCTTTCCATTCTGCGTTACCGCATTCAACAGTGATCGAAAAATCTACCTACTCACCGTATCAAGTAGGCACATACTTGTACAAGTAGGAGTTGGTATGTACGGCACCGTGGAAATAGGGTATTGCAAAATGGAAAGCTGATATGTGCAGGGGGGCGTGGGGGGTCTCCAAATAACCAGAGGGGGGCGTGGTACAAAAAAGTTTGGGAACCCCTGGCTTAGATCGTTCAACGACCTAACTTTCACGACCTTACATCGTTTCACGATCTAAGAGGTTAGCATCCGGGGTTTTTTTCCTTAGATCGTTAGCCCGGAGATCCTTAGTCCGTCAACCACGTAGTGGCCAAAGTTTTGCGAAAACTCACTAATACAGGCGAAAATTTCCTTCCTATAGGTGAGAGTTAATAGATTGCTACACGTCGTTGGTACAACGTTGAAAATCAATTGAAGTTTTCATAAATCAGTCTCACCAGTGTCTCCTAAACTCGATAAAGCATGAGGGACCGCCAATGATTGAATGTGGATTCACATGGACGATAGAGAATTTCTCAGCGGCCGGTCAGTAGCTAACTAACAACTACTGGTATAACATGTATAACGTTCATCGCTATAATATATTATATTACAAAGATTGAAAAATCGATTCACTGGGAAGAAAACGACTCATTAGACGATTTTCTTTGAAAATTTGTGCAATTTCCATAGTTGCATACGACTACAAGATGTCGCCTAATTCGCTGGTCGCCCACCAAATGGTTGGCGAAGTCTCCCCACTCCTACCCCAACCGGTTCCCTTGTTACACCTCTGGGCATGGAATTAGGAAAGGAAGGCCCACTAGGTAGGGGAAATTGTGCCCACTCCGGAAGTATTGCTACCTGCTGGAAGCACGCGTAAGTTTAGTTGGTCACACCCGGATCGCTAGGATGCGCCAGCTAAACAGGTGTTGACCGTTTTTCCAGTCGGCTGGAAAATCGCCATCTTTACTTTTACGTTCGCTCTAACAGCCCTTCATAGATCCGTTTTTAGTTGCCTGCTTGTTGTATTTAGTTGTATTTGTTAGTTTTAGTTGTATTCAGTAAGTTATTTGTGATACCTAGGGAAGTGTTAAAAAAGGCTTGCCCTCGAGGCAGGCAAAACGCCTAGAAAGTGTTCAATTTTATGGTGCGGCCAGTCCGTTTCCTCCGAACCCCGGATATCTCTGCATATTCCACCGTCCGATGCTGAAAAGTAAGATATTTTAAGTAAAAGTTGTACTGGCTGTCATTTTCAGCTTTCAATAGTTGTGACGTGGGCTTCTTCAGAGCCCTCGTCTCGGCCCCCTTATCTCCCATTAAGGGAGAGGGGGGGACTGTACCCCTCCTTTTTGCCGAGACCTCCTCCGATTAATTTGCCTTCAATCACTCCACTTGGTATTAGACTTCCGGCTTCGGCTCAACGTCATCCCTGAATTTTCATCTTACTGCCTTCGGGTTTCGTAAGTCCTTCTCTCGGGAAATTATATTTCTTTTACCCCTTTTTATTCCTTCGGGAGATTTTTATTTTTTGAATTGATTTTGATTTGATTAATTTTTATTTTGTATTGATTCTGTTTTCTTTTCCATTTTTGGGTGGTTTGCCAGTAATCTTTTATTAACTATATTAATTAATTTGTTTCTTTTTTACTTTGTGAGTTTTACATAAGTTTTACTTTTCTTTGTGCTCCCAATCCCCAAAGAGACAGATTCGCCAAAGTGAGACCCCTGTATGAGACGATTCGAAACCGATGTGTGCAAATGCCGCTCGAGGAACAACTTGCTGTAGATGAGCAGATGGTGCCCTTTCGAGGAAAATTCGACCAACTACAATATGTGAAAGGGAAACCCTGTCCCTGGGGCATAAAAATTTTTTTCCTACGTGGAAAATCAGGTTACCCATTCGATTTCATACTCTCTCAGGGGTAAACCACCGAATTTGACCAAGAAGCCAAGGCAAAACTTGGTATGACAGCAAGTGTAGTGTACACACTAGCCAATCGACGAATTGATGACAAGAAATACCACGAGCTTTATTACGACAATTATTTCTCGAACTATCATTTACTGGTACTTTTGAGGAAACTGAAAATCACCGCTGGGGGCACTATAAGACTCAACCGATTCTTCCAGGCTTCCCTTACTCCCGAAAACCGTTTTCTAAAATATCCCAGAGGAACTAGCGAAGAAGTCACTTGTGACACTGGAGATGTGACAGTTGTTCAATGGCTTGACAACAAGTCGGTCGCCCTGGCTTCCAATTTCGTGGGAATCGGCGAAGAAGAAGAAGTTAAACGCTGGGAGAAGAATTCAAAACGATACATCCAAATAAAGCGCCCCCAAATAATAAAACAATAATATTATAATATAATGATGCGATAAGGGGAGTTGATTTATTGGACCAGATGGTAGGAACGTACCGGATTTTTATACGCTCTAAGAAGTGGACCTTGCGCATGATTTTCCATGCTTATGAGCTCGCAATTATTTGTGCATGGAAGGAGTATTAAAAAAAATGGCTACAGAGGCCGACGTTCCAGCAAGACAGCAGTATGACCTCCTCGCTTTCAGGATGAGATTGGCCGATCAGCTCCTGTGCTCATCTCCCGAAAAAAGAAACAAGAAAGGCAGACCCTCGAATACCGAACCATTATTAAATGACAATCAGCGGTCGACGGAAGAAATTTTCATACCGCCTCCGTCGAGCTCCGCGCAAGCGCATTTGATAGGAATGTTGATAACCGCTAGTAGAGGTGGCAATATTTTCGCGTCGTGTGTCTTCGTTCCAAGTGTTGTCTTGTTTAAGCGCTGTTGAATTTCAACGAAATGAATTTCAACGAGAAATTAATCGAACTAGTGAAGTGCAGGGAGGAAATTTGGGACCAGACGACGAAGGGCCACAAAAATACTGCACAAGTGAGACGGCTGTGGGAGGAAATTGCCAGTGAGGTAGAGGTCGACGGTGAGTTGATTATCACATTCAAGTACCGTAGAATATAATCTCTATTTGTGTATCGTAGAATATAATCTCTATTTGCGTATCGTTGAAGAATCATGAATGTATCGATTGTTGCATGATTGAACACTTTCGTTCACTTCATATCGTCGTTGACTTCATATCCAATAGATGTTCATTGATGTTTTGGTGTTCCTTGGAAAACAATATAATTATGGTTTTAAACTGGTTGTATACCTAAAAAAATATTAATTAAAGTAGTCAAATTACCACCTTCATTAAAAATTTGAAAAATGTCAGTTACCTACGTGCCGTTTTATCCACTGTATCCTCCACGTTTTATTCAGGTAGAGTTCGATACATGACAAACATTTGGGTTTGAACAAATATTAGGTTAGCAATCCACATTCGTCAAGCACTCTAGTCAAGCATATCAAAACTTTGACAGGTTCTCCTGTAAAATGTCGAAAAATACACTTGATCACTTTTACCTCCAACCAGACGATATATTGATACCCTCATTCTAAACATTTTTTGCTCTCCTGAAAAGTTGGATATTTTCTGATAAGTGGTATTCGAATGAGGGTATCGATATGTGAGCCTAGTAAAACCACTTACCACCTACCCTATGAAACCACTTATCGAATCTTCTCTGTCACAGTGGAAACTTGTAGAACTCGCTGGAAGACTATCCGCGATCGGTTCAACAAGGAAAGAAAGAAGAAGCCAACTGGGTCAGGGGCGAGCAGCTGTGTCAAGTGGCCCCTGATGCAACTGCTGGAGTTTTTACTTCCAACAATGACCCCTCGACCGTGAGTACTTTTTGCATACCTATTTACCATGGTAGGATGTACTTGATGAGGGTATGCAAATTTTCCAAGCTTCCAAATCCTCTCTTGGAAGCTCCCCATCCTCCGTCTGTCAATGATCGTCAACTAGTTGATACGGACATAACACAAGTTGAGGTCTATGATTAATCCACATTTTTCGCTTTTCACAGAACAATCTCAAACTTCAAACATCAATCCCAACTTCTTGATCTCACCAGCATGACGGATGAGGTTGAAGAAAGTAGGTACCTACGTTACAGTCTTCTTTATTTTGCTCACTGTGAATTTCTGTACTTGCTCACGAGAATTTTGAGTTTTTTTTATTTTTAATATGATTTTTATTTATTTATTCATTTATTTTTATGCATGTATTTCATGATTGCAGATGAGGTCACAATAGACAGTCAATCCCCGGAGTTTACTGACGAGACAAGGCAAGGCATGAAAGGCCTCAGTACGCCTTCATTGCCATTTCCGGTTGATGATCAGATCCGGCAGGTTGAAATGGGGTCGAGATCATCGTCCCCCGCATCCAATCGGGGGTCAGGTCGCAAGAGAGGTTAGTGTGTTCACTTGCTTGCAGTTACGAACCTATACTACACTTTGATTGGAGCCAGCATTACATTGTTTGTTTGGTTTCATCAGGGCGAACGGTAACCTCCTCGGACACGGTGGAAGCAGGCAGCGTTGTTGGAGCGGCTGTCAGCAGTAGCCTCGACCTCTCGGCAGCTCGCCAATGAGCATCTTTTCGTGGCTTTTGGAAAATTTGCCGACGGTTTGAGCCATTCGGCACAAATTGCCTTCCGTGAGGGGGTAATGAAGGCCTACAAAGATGCGGTCGCCCTCGACGCGTCAAAAAATACCGGTTCTTCTTTTAAATAAAACTTTATTTTTTTTAATAACCTTGCAAAATTTGCAAGGTTATTAAAAGGTGAAAGTGTGAATAAAAAAACATTTAATGTTTAATGTTAGTGTTTAATGTTATTCACACTTTCACTTTATTCACATAAAACATTTCACTTTCTTTTCAATAATACCTACTTCACTGTTTTTCGATAAGGTTGCAAATGTTTTTATTTATTTTTGAATTCAATTTTCACACTCTCTTTCAAAAAATTCAGGTTCTCTCTTTTTTCAATAATACTTGAACGCTTTTCAACAATTTCTAATTTTGAATCATGTTAATATAATTGTAATAAATAAACGTGTAGGCTTGCAATTTTTTTAATTAAATGTCGGATAAATTGATTGCAGACGCGGGTAGAACAGGCCATTGTAGACAGTAGAAACTTGGGTAGAAGGAGTATGATTACTTAAGGGTAGAAGGCATTTTTTCCCCCTGGTGAAAAACGCCTTGAAAGTGGCCATATTCATCTACCTTTTTCTCAGAATCTATTGAAGATATCTTCATGAAATTTTTAGGAGTAATTATAAGTATATCGATGTAACTTTTAGTCATAGAACTTCTGGAAATACCGCATAGAAAAAAAATGACAATATATCACAAAAAATGCCTATAAACACTAGTGAAATGTTGACTTCAAAAATTTTTTTTTTTCAAATCCGCCCCGAATTTCAAAAAGTTCTATGACTTAAATGTGTAACCATGGTTAATACACGCCTGGTAAAAATTTCATTCAATTCCATCCATTAGGAACCGAGAAAAAGGTATTTTAGTGAAGAAAAATGTAATTTTCCAGGAGAGGCAAATTTTGAAAATCAAACTTTCCCGCCCGTTCATGTCGTTATTTCTGTTCCATGGTTTGTCTAAAAAATGTTGTTTTTGAGTATCCATGTATCCTTTGAGTATAAGAAACCTTCTGAGTGGCTTTACTATCAAAACCTTTCTTCAAGAAACCTTCCCTCGTGGTTTTTTGTTGTTGTCGTGGTGATATTCAGTGATCTCTCCTTTGTTTTCGTTCAATTTTCTGATTTCTACTCTTGAAATGCCTAAGTCAAAACGTATTTTCAAAAAAATGGTTAGGAGACCACCAGGGAGGTACTCTTCCATAGTGTCCGATCGTCCGGGAACCTCTCAGGAGGAACCAGACAACGCTGAAGTCGAACATGTCCCTGAAGTGAGCCTAGGAGAAGTGGAAATGGTGAGTAGTCCTGCCTCGTCTGCCTCAGCTTCCACAACATCATCTTCTGAGAGAAAATTATTATCATCTATTGATGATTATGATAAATATGACTCTAAAACAAAATTTGACATAATTGACATTGAATCCTTCGGAGATGCCCTTGCTAAACTAGTGAGCTGCAAAGTATGTGGTGGTCAGGTAGTGTTTGAAGTCGTAGCTAGAATAGGCGTAGCTTCAAAAATACTTGTATCCTGTGTTGTTTGTGACAAATCAATAAACTTCATGAACTGTGAAAGAATTACTGCAGCCAATGTGAGAGGCAATACACAAAAGATGTACTCTCTAAACCTGAGGCTGGTTTATGGAATGCGATGTATTGGCAAAGGAAAAGCTGCTGCTGAAACATTGTTGTCAGTAATGAATCTCCCACCTCCCCCAGCTAAATTTCAACCTTATGAAAACACATTGAGTAAGGTAGTGGAAGAGACATGTAAGGCTGACATGAAGAAAGCTGTGGAAAATGCTGTGGAAGAGAACGAAGGTGTAACTGATCTCACGGTAACGTTTGACGGAACTTGGCAGAAGAGGGGACATACTTCGAACAACGGAGTTGTTACTGCTACATGTGGGGAAAATGATAAAGTGGTCGACGTTGAAATAATGTCGAAGTTCTGTAGGTGTAAGCGTCGGCTACTTGGTGAACATACATCGGACTGCAGTGCCAACTATAGAGGGTCTAGTGGTGGCATGGAGGTTGAAGGTGTCCGTAGGATTTACAATCGGTCACTGGAACAGTATGGTGTAAGATACACTCGTTACTTAGGGGACGGTGACTCCAAGGCCTTTCAATCCGTTTGCAGTGAAAACCCTTATGGGCCAGACGTGACAATGGAAAAATTAGAATGTGTCGGACACGTACAAAAAAGAATGGGGTCACGTCTTCGCAGCCTAAAAAAGCGAATGGCAGACACAAAACTCTCAGATGGCAAATCATTAGGAGGTAGAGGACGCCTCACTGACGAAGCAATCAACTCTTTACAATTATACTACGGATTGGCCATTCGCAGAAACACAAATACTTCAGTGGACGAAATGAAAAAAGCCATATGGGCGTCATTTTTGCATATTATGGCTACCAACAGGCAACCCACACACGATTTCTGTCCAAATGGGCTTGAGAGTTGGTGTAAGTATAAGAAAGCCCAAGCTGAAAAGCAACCTTACAATCATAAGGAACATTTTCATCTACCAGCCGTCATAATGAATGCCATAAAGCCCATATATGTTAGCTTAGCCAACCCAGAATTGCTGAAAGCTTGTCTCCATGGGAAAACGCAGAACTGCAATGAAAGCATGAATCATGTTTTGTGGAATATATTACCAAAAGTCAATTTTGTTACGCTTCCGACATTGAAATTCGGTACTTATGAAGCAGTTCTCCAATACAATCGCGGCAACATTAGCCGATGTGATGTCTACCAAGCACTTGGAATAGATCCCGGTTATTTTTGTACCCATGGTCTGAAAAGAAAAGACATCAATAGAATAAAAAAATCTGCCATAGCAGCATCATGTTCAACAAAGGAAGGAAGGGTAAAGAAATCTCAGGCAGCAAGAAGACTGGAAGAGGCATTCGCTGAAGCGGAGGGAGACGACCCTGCCTACGGCGCTGGCTTACACTGAGGTACCTGACTTCGAACTTATTTTTAATACGCTTCCCGATGTCCTTTTTAAATAATTCTTGGTGCAATAGATTTCATACGTTGTGTAAATTAATAAAAAAATATTTTTCAAAAATCGATTTTTTTTTCAAAAAAATTGCCTTCTACCCTTAACACAGGTAGGTACTGTATAAAATGATATCGGTAGGAACTACTCACGTAGACGATGTTCATGCCATCAATCGAGCACATCACAATATTACGGACACAAAATTTGGGAAGAAAAACACCATCAACAAGATGAGAGAGCATTCAGATCGGGTTATGATTTAGGAAGCTTATGATTAGGAAGGTTATGATGTAGGAAGGTTGTGATTAGGAAGGTTATGATTCCGCGACGGAATTTCCGTCCACCATGTGAACACCCTTCCCGATTCCGCCATCCCCTCCACTGGTTTTTCCGCGTTCCGTCCGTGTTCCGCTCCATGTGAAACCAGCTTTAATGCGAACCTGAAGGGGATATATTATGGAAATCTGTTCGGAAGGCTACACGACTGTTACCATCGAATGTTGACATCATCGATATATAATCGACTTCACCGGGCGTATGAGGAAAGCAAAACAGGAGATGGTAGAGATAACAGAGGTTGACGGCCAAGCTTCGAGGAAGCGCTAGTGGCGGGCTCAACAGGCCGTACTCCAACGTCTGCTGCATTTGGCCCCTCCAGTTACGAACAGCCTGTCCGAGAGCATAGTTAGGGCCGGTTTCACCAAACACTCTTAACCATGGTTAAAATAAATCATTGATTTATCAAACCAGAGATTTGAATCGTTGATAAGGAGAAATGAGTTTCACCAGTGTAATCAACGATTTAAAAGATCTCATAAAACGTTGTTTTAATAAAACGTCGATTCAAGTTTAGACGAAGATTTAGCATGGATTTAAAAGATCTCATAAAACGTTGTTTTAATAAAACGTCGTTTCAAGTTTAAACGAATATTTAGCATGGATGCTATTCGCCCGCGTGGTGGCATTGGGTGTGATAACGATTGATAACCGTTAACGATAACAAACTGGCATACCGATTTGTTAAGTTTTGTGGCCTCCCGCTTTTTCATATCCGACTGTTGTTGATCGTTTAATTTTTGAAAGGTTTAATTGTTTAAAATTTCGAGTTTGAAAGTGTCGAGTTTCAAGTTGTTGTGTCAACAAAAATTGAGTGTTGGAATGAGTTAACAAGAGTGTTCAACTCCCAAACTACTGGCCCACCGAGAACAATGAAAATGTTGAAACAAAAATATGAGACAATCAAATGAGGCTTGAGGAAGAATGACACCCCAAAAGATTGGAAAACCACCGGTGGAGGAGCTTTCCGGCCAACTCCTCCTTGAACAGAGGAGGAGAGGGAATTAACACTTAGGGCCGGTTTCACCAAACACTCGTAACCATGGTTAAAATTAATCATTGATTTATCAAACCAGAGATTTTAATCGTTGATAAGGAGAAATGAGTTTCACCACTGTAATCAACGATTAAAAAGATTTCATAAAACGTTGTTTTAATAAAACATCGATTCAAGTTTAGTGATTTTTCAGTAGGTACCCAGGTTACAGGGAACAAGACAGGTTCCCATCCATTTTCAACTAGTTTGTTTCCCCCTTGGGTTTTTACTTCCCTCACCAAACCTGAATAATAATAATAATCTTTAATTTCCTTCCGAGATGATAACACAATGCATTCAGACATGATATGGTTACTGAAGGGTAAAAGATAAGAAATACAAATTTCCTAGGATGCGATGCTCACTCTTTGTTTGAGTAGATTACTTGGTTCCTCAGGTAGCAGTAGGCATACTGCTAATTTCCAGTAATAGGCGATTTTAACCCTTGAAGTGATAACTACTTTTCTTTTCATATAGACCCATATCTAATTTTTCATAAAATGACTTTATACCTACACATAATTAACTGCATAACTTATTATCTTACAGGGAAAAATGGATTGGTCTCATTACACCCCTTCGATGCTGAAAACACCTCGCTCTTTAATTCTCGGGCAAAACAAGTTGGAAGGCCAAACCGAAACAACAAAGGAACAACCTGACAAGAAAATTCCTGATGGTACACCAAAACGTATAACCAGCGTAGCCCAACGAAGGCGCCCTGTCTTGAAACAAGCAGAAGCAGAGGCACTGCTACAGGCCAAGGTGTCAACTTTATGCAGTGCAACACAGCATTCAAAGGAAGAGCACGAGGTGCAAATGAGAATTCTGCTTTTGCAGGAGAAGGCAGAGAAGGAAAGATGGATGCAAGAGAAGGAACGAATGATTCAAGAAAAAATAAAAACCGCCCTTCTTCGTCGTCAACTGTTGGCAGAAACAGGGAGCTCGTTGTTGGAGGAGAAGGAGGCTGAGGGGAGTGAGACTGTTGAGTAAACCTCTCCGTTTTTCATTTTAAATACATACTATTTTAGAATGTCGTGTATTATTCAATTTATTTTTCACCTGCATCATTGTGGACCTTCTCTGCTATCAGTCTATTTTCCTTTGCACAAGAGAATTTTTCCAAATGAGAATTTCCATTACTAGGTAGGCTAAAGAAGTTTTTTAAACACTCCATAGCTATGAGAAAGCAAATAAGTATATATTTTTCACTATGGTCTGAGTGTAGATAACACTCCAATAGACGCGCGTCATCTCACAGATGACCAGTTCTGTTTTTTCGTCATAAGTTTGATGGAGGGAGTGGAGCCTGGTCCCCCACCCTAGTATTCCTCAAGCTCGCCTAGCTCGACAGTTCAGTTGCCAATGTGCGTGCGTCCAGTGCAGTTTGCAAGTGTTTTGGCAGAGAGAATCTCACAGATGACACGTGTGTAAAAATGTAAGTTTTTCATAATGCCCGATTTCGGATTTCTACCTTTCACAATTTTTTGATACCTTGTGATAACAATATTTTTTAGAAATTTGTATTTTCTACCTGATAGGCACATGGTCATCTCACAGATGACACGCGTGTATTCATGCTATTCACAATGAGAACATTTTTTTTTCTTCAACCACTTTCTTTCAGATCAATGTTCTGGGCTATTTTATTTGGTTTTTGGTATGTTTGTTGACTGAAACTGTGTTTTCTTTTTCATAGATTCAATATGGCGACGAAAAAACTCTTTGATGTGAATAACTCTGATGACATCTTACAAATTCATCAACTTCTTCTTGATGGCTGCGACCTGAGTGATGATCCACACTTTCAAGAAGATGACCCTGGATCTCCAGCTCCAGGGCCCTCAAACCTCGTTGCTGAAGTTCCTGAAGAGGAATTTGACACTGATGCAGAAGAAGAGATTGAAGAACGGGAAGAGAACTCAGATACAAGTCAAAGTGATTCGGAAGCATCGACTGACTCTGATGACACTGAGCCTGTTTTTGTTTGTCACCGTAAGAAGGGAAAAAAGGTAATTGATTCAATTACATGGAAAAAAACTCCCTTCCCCAGTAAGAAGAGAGGGACCCACAACTTATTGAAAAGACTCCCTGGCCCGATCGGCCAAGGAAAAGGCACAGAAACATTTTTCGAATCATGGGCTTGCTTATTTGACGACAGCATGTTGGAAATTATTGTATCTTTCACAAACCAATATATCGAGGTCATCCAACACAATTATTCACGACCTAGAGACGCTAAGAAGACAAACAAAACAGAGATCAAATCGTTTATTGGCCTACTCTACATAGCTGGGATACATAAATCCGGGAAGCTGAACCTGGCAGATTTATGGGATAGGAATGGTTATGGAATTGAGATATTCCGCCTCACCATGGGGATCAACAGATTCCGTTTCCTACTAATGGCTGTAAGATTCGACGACAGGCAAACCAGAGCAGAGCGAAAAGCACAAGATCGACTCGCCCCAATCAGAGACATCTTTGAAAAATTTGTCAAGAACTGTCAGGTGTGTTATCACGTGGGAGAAGATGTCACCATTGACGAGAAACTGGAGGGCTTTAGGGGTAGATGCAACTTCGTTCAATACATTCCCTCTAAGCCTGCAAAATACGGCATCAAAATTTTTGCAGCCGTAGATTCTGGCGTTTTTTACACGTGTAACATGGAGATCTACGCAGGCAAGCAACCTGAGGGCCCTTTCCAAGTCAGCAACAAACCTGTGGATGTCGTTCAACGCATGGTTACCCCACTCCGTAACTCAGGCCGTAATATCACTGCCGACAATTGGTTCAGCGACACTACTCTCCTTCACACTCTGTCAAGAAATTATGGGCTATCGTACGTGGGGACTCTAAAAAAAAATAAATGGCAAATCCCAAAGGAGATGAAAGATTTGAAAAATAGAGAAGCGTGCTCAAGTATTTTTGCATTTAGTAAAGATGGAGCTATGGTTTCATATGCACCTCAAAATAAGAAAAAGAAAAAGAATGTGCTTTTGATATCTAGCATGCATACGGATGGAGCAATCGACGAAGAAAGTGGAGAGAAAAGAAAACCTGAGGTGGTTACGTATTATAATCACCATAAAATTGGTGTGGACATGGTGGATAAAATGTCCGGTGCCTACAATGTCCAAAGAGGTACAAGAAGGTGGCCAATGGTTGTATTTTACGCAATTTTAAATGTGGCTGGTATCAACAGCCAAGTCATCAGTCTGGGGAACGGACAAAACGTGCCAACTCGCCGACTTTTCCTTCGTGAATTGGGGAATCAACTCATCAGAGATCAGTTGATTATACGAGTGCAGCTCAGCAATTTGCCACGCACCATGACCTCACGTCTTCGAGAACTCCTTCCCAATGATCAAATACCACCACGAGCTTCAAGCAACTCAGCAGCTACTGATTCTGGTGGACGCCAGCGCTGCGGATTATGTTTGGAAAATAAAACAAAACGATACACCAAATATTCTTGCAAGGAATGTGGCCAATATTTATGTCTGATGCAACACTGTGCCTTTTCTTGTGCTGATGGATGTAACGTGGGTGTGGGTAATGAAAGTGATTCAGAGTGAAAATAATTTTTAATTGTTTTTAATAATTTTTATTGATTAATTAATTTTATCATTAATTAATTAATATTACTTACCTAATTAATTTTTATTAATAATTTTTATTAATTTTAAATAATTTCTAATTCAAGTGTTTAATTTTCTAAAAGCAAAGGGTTCTTGTTTTTTTTAGTATTTTTTTTTATTGGTCATTTTCATTTGTTTGAGTAACTTTCAAAGTTCTAGAAATGAGGCTTAATTGTCAATGTGTTCATACATTTTACATATTATTATGTTCTCTCAAACTATCTTACAAGACTGTAAAAATTGCATTAAAAAAATTTTATAAAGTGTATAAAAATTGAAACTAAGCTACCGTGGCAATTGTGTTACAAAAATTTAACATTTTTGAAGATTTATATACAGATAATTTTTTTTCAAATACAAATTTATGAACATTTATGAACTTTTTCATTTATCTATGCACCATTATTCCTGCAAAATTGCGAAAAAACAATTATACTATTCACTTTTGACAAATAAGTGAACAGTCATCTGTTGAACAGATGAAACGCGTGTATTTATGTCTCACTAGGGGGCGCGTGTATTGGAGTGTAAATATTATAGGTAAGACTGATACAAGCATATTGATTGTATAGGTGTCATCTTCCCAGTGCTTGCTGCTGTTTAATAGCCAATCTGGAAAATTTGAAAATCAGATTTCAAAAATCATAAAAATCTATTGCGTCAATGGTAATAATATTACGTCAAAGGTAAATATTATTAAGATTTTGATTTATCTACCTATTATTGATGATGAGAATAATAGGTACATTAGGTACCTGCTTCCTATACTTTCGAAATGCGAGCAAAACATAACTGGAAAAGTCAGTTATTTCTTGTAACTTTTCTAGTAACTTTTCCAGTTATTTTTTGCTCGCATTTCGAAAGCATAGGAAGCAGGTACCTAATGTACCTATTATTCTCATCATCAATAATAGAAAATCATTAATAGGTAGATACAATAAGGCCATAAGGGATCTAGCTCGGAAGGCTTGGCCCACAGAAGCAAGTGCAGGGGGGGGCAACGGAGAGTCAGGTGGCTTTCAGTTTGTGAAGGGGTTGAGGAACGCGGACGTCAGAAAGCTAGTGAGCACCCAATGGCCTACCACCATGTCTGAAGCCTTGTCTGTTGCGCTTTACGGATGGGTGCTGAGAGTTTGGAAGAAACACAGCGTAAGAATTCAACGAGAAATCAGCACCCCCCAGTTAATCATGATTGGACCCCAAATTCTAATCATCCTAGTAGTCTTTGTTCACAGTATTGTATCAGATGACCGAAGGCTTACTGTTTGTAGAAGGGCAGTGGGGTTTAAGAGCTACAGCACAGTTTCTAACATGGTCCAATTCAAGTCTACAAAACATGCTTACATGAGAGCCCCAAGAGAGATTAATGTAGAGGCCGTGGAAATACGGAAATATTCAATGTACTGCCCTGATCTTATACTTCATAACCCACCAGTTGACTGCCACCAGAAGGAGGGACAGGCCTTTGAGATCACCCAAACTGAATTCCTAGAAACGGTAAGGACAGCAAAGTGCAAAGTAGGAAAGCATTGCACACCAAATGTGTGTTCTGGACCAGAAGCTGCCCACTGCGATTCCATGGCCCGTGATAGACTAATCCCACTCAAGAGAGAGCAGAAAGCGCCGACGGATTACAAATTCTTTCAATGGACTTGCTCTTGTCATGGCAATAGCACAGTTTCTAGTCAACGCATTGGAAGACCGTCTTGGGGATGCCAACCAGACGCAGCTATCTATGACGCTGTTAAACGTTTGGGTCCAGTTGCCAGGTGAGGGAATCCGAGAATACCATACGGCCATAAGGGATCTAGCGATAACATTAGGCGCTACACTACTGTGCCAGTTCCCCTTGAAGACCATAGTGGATTCTTTGTTTCTGGTGTGTACAACGAGAGGGTGCCATTGACTGGGGAATTCCACTTTGTGAATGGGGTGAATTATAGAATATATCCCTACATAGTAGAAGAGGGCATCAAAGACTTCAATTGTTTTGGATATGGGAATGAATGGATATGTAGATATGAGACCAACCCAGTTGAGTTCATGGTCATCCAAAATGGGGGAGGTAGGGAACGAAATTACACAATCAAGACAAACTCCAGTGATGAATGGGGAGATCTGCATGCGGTTGCAACAAAGGATAATATCAAGCATTCTTTGTTTAAACTTTTCAAGTCAGACCTGACTTCTAAAGCAAACATCTTCAATTTGGTAAAGGATGTTCGTATGCATGTTCGTAGCGACAAGCTAACGAGGATGGTGACGACGACGCAGAGGACGCACCCGTGAAGAAGAAGAGACAGACCATTGTTTTACCAAATGGAAAGAAGAGGACCATCGGCAGATATGACTGTATGCACACGATCAAGTTTGAGTTAGAGTCCGAGACACTGCAGCAGGAACAAGATTACATAGTGAACGTGCAGCTCTTGGGCTAGCCCTGAAGAGATGGCAGCGCCCCGGCCTTTTTCACCGTTTTACAACGTTGTTGTGTCTCGACTCTCTGGCCCGGCCGCCCAGGGCGCCATGACAAGAGGTCCCTCAACACGAGATGCTTCTAGCATCATTTCGTTGGCCAAACATCTGCTACGTACTACATCTACCGTACACGAGGTAGCTCCAATAGTACGCCTGGCCTGCATGGCACTCTCAGTTGCTCATCAGTCTTTCTTTTTTTTTTTTTAATAAAAAAAAAAAAAAAAAAATTATGCTCCAGTCCCAGGTATTGTGCTTGTTGAAAAAGGAAGACCGCTGTCTCGATCAACTGTTAATGGGGATGTATGAAATAAGGGAGCTCCCAAAAAGGCACAATGAGTTTCTAATTTGCCCTAAGGAAACCATTCAGAAAAATATGGAAGGTGGGAACAACACAATCCTCAACATAAACTCTCCGCTGGTTCTATTGATAACAACAAACTCAACTCTTTTTCATTTTACAACACAACAACATTACATATGGTTTGCAGTGTATCACGTACAATTATGAAATAAAGCTCAAATATAAAGATAATTTATTGGTTTTTTCGTATCACTTTCCTTTCTATAGTTTGTAACAGTGTCTTTCGAGCATATTCTGCATATTTAACCGCATTTAATGGGTTTTTGGAGCATATCCATCGAGCATATAATGGGTTTTCGAACATATCTATCGAGCATGTCATGGTTTTCGAGCATATCTGGAGATGTTATCGAGCATATCGATCCCAGCCCTAGTCATAAGAAATGAGCTGATTGTTGATAACGAGAGGAAGCTGCATTAAGCAAGGATGGAAGAATCACGATTGAGGACATTTCTTCTTCAGCAAGAGATCGACCAAGGGGATGAAATGTTCAGAGCCAAGATTGAGGAAAATCAGCAGAGGAAAGAAATAATGAAAGTGGAGCTAGAAAATGTCAAATTGAAGAAGGAAATTCTCACCATGGAGAAGGAACAAATTAAAAAAAACTAATTTCTCCCTTACTGGGAAAAACCTCTGATCATGGATATGTCTCTTAGCTAACAATAGGTCGTTTAATATTCACTACAAATACTTTTAATTAGGTTTAGGAGCCACCCAAAACCGTAACGAAAAAATTCGATTTTAATTTGTTTTCTCGTTTCCAAAAATCAATGCCAAGGTAGCTAAAAAATAGTCATCTGACTTTTCCAGATGCCCAGAAGTAGACCACGGACGACATCAAGGGCAGCGTGGACAGAAGAGCAAATGCTGATGGCATTTGATGCTATAAATGCAGGCAAGATGGGCGTACGGCAGGCGAGCAATTATTTCAACATCCCCTATCCAACCCTCAAGGAACGAGTAAGAAAGGGTAATATGAAGGGACCAAAATTGGGGGCCAACCCCACATTAACAGAATCTCAGGAAACGGAAGTTAGGAATCGGGTTCTTGTATTATCCAACTTATTTTACGGCATTACACCAGCTCAGCTTCGCCAGACTGTATTCACGTATGCCCAAACGAACAACATTTCACACCGTTTCAACACAGAAAAGGGGCAAGCTGGAGCAGAGTGGTTGAAAGGATTTTTAAGAAGAAACCCAGACATCACCATTCGTAAACCAGAAGCCACATCTGTGAACAGAGTAACAGCTTCCAATCGTGAAGAAATTACTCGTTTCTTCACGAATTTGGAATGTTTGATGAACAAATTCAGTTTTCTACCGAATAGAATTTTTAACATGGATGAGACAGGTATATCCACCGTCCAAGATCCTGGAAAAATTATTTGCCTTAAGGGTAGAAGGCAATTTTTTTGAAAAAAAAATCGATTTTTGAAAAATATTTTTTTATTAATTTACACAACGTATGAAATCTATTGCACCAAGAATTATTTAAAAAGGACATCGGGAAGCGTATTAAAAATAAGTTCGAAGTCAGGTACCTCAGTGTAAGCCAGCGCCGTAGGCAGGGTCGTCTCCCTCCGCTTCAGCTGCAGCTCACTAGTTTAGCAAGGGCATCTCCGAAGGATTCAATGTCAATTATGTCAAATTTTGTTTTAGAGTCATATTTATCATAATCATCAATAGATGATAATAATTTTCTCTCAGAAGATGATGTTGTGGAAGCTGAGGCAGACGAGGCAGGACTACTCACCATTTCCACTTCTCCTAGGCTCACTTCAGGGACATGTTCGACTTCAGCGTTGTCTGGTTCCTCCTGAGAGGTTCCCGGACGATCGGACACTATGGAAGAGTACCTCCCTGGTGGTCTCCTAACCATTTTTTTGAAAATACGTTTTGACTTAGGCATTTCAAGAGTAGAAATCAGAAAATTGAACGAAAACAAAGGAGAGATCACTGAATATCACCACGACAACAACAAAAAACCACGAGGGAAGGTTTCTTGAAGAAAGGTTTTGATAGTAAAGCCACTCAGAAGGTTTCTTATACTCAAAGGATACATGGATACTCAAAAACAACATTTTTTAGACAAACCATGGAACAGAAATAACGACATGAACGGGCGGGAAAGTTTGATTTTCAAAATTTGCCTCTCCTGGAAAATTACATTTTTCTTCACTAAAATACCTTTTTCTCGGTTCCTAATGGATGGAATTGAATGAAATTTTTACCAGGCGTGTATTAACCATGGTTACACATTTAAGTCATAGAACTTTTTGAAATTCGGGGCGGATTTGAAAAAAAAAAATTTTTGAAGTCAACATTTCACTAGTGTTTATAGGCATTTTTTGTGATATATTGTCATTTTTTTTCTATGCGGTATTTCCAGAAGTTCTATGACTAAAAGTTACATCGATATACTTATAATTACTCCTAAAAATTTCATGAAGATATCTTCAATAGATTCTGAGAAAAAGGTAGATGAATATGGCCACTTTCAAGGCGTTTTTCACCAGGGGGAAAAAATGCCTTCTACCCTTAAGGGAAAAAGGAGGGTCGGCTCAGTAACCAGTTGGGAGAGGGGTAAAAATGTGACAGTGGTGTATGCTATGAGCGCCTCAGGATCATACATCCCTCCTATGTTCATCATCCCTAGAAAGAGGATGTCGCCTGCTCTTGCAAGAGATGGTCGCCCAGGATCATCCTACGAGTGTTCAGATAATGGGTGGATCACAGAAGAACTTTTTTTAAGGTTTCTCGATCATTTTGTAAAACATTCGGGCGCATGCCAGGACTCTCCTGTGTTCCTGATCTTATCATTCAGTTGATAAACACACACACATAGTCGGGCATCAAAAAATCGATGAATATGTATATTGGAAATACCTCACCATCAGTCGACTGTCAGAATCCGGAAGACGGGAGCTGGGTTAGAGTCCAGGGACATAGCGCCAACAAGTTGATGATTGTTGGTTCGGAGGAGTGGGACCAGCTAAGAGGCCACCATGAGGGGGAGCCTTTCTGTAGTGGGCTCTCGTCTCTACAGGGACCCCCTTGTGGGAGCACACTGGTCCTCTGGCTTTCTCTCTCCTTTCTGGCATTGGTTATCTTGTACTTGGCGTCCATCGCTCTAAGGCTAGTGTTCAGAGGCACCATCCCAAGAACGGGTGGAAAACTGCCTTCCGACACCTTGAGACAGAAGAATGGGGTGACTATATATAGGTATCAGGATGGAACGTCTGCTCGATATTTACGAATGACCAAATTGACCATGATGCTATGGATAATGTGCTTCAGACTGCCTGCTACCACTGAAGCAAGCGCCTTGACGCTTAATGTACCAGCTGGATCCACCGTGATAGCAGGGAGTACAGCTAGGACGGAGTACCCCATGAATCATTTGTTTGAGACTAGTGACTTCTGGACGAGCGGTAAAGGGGACTACTTCTGTAACTGGTCAGTGTGCGAAAAGGAAACCAGCCGTGACACGGGTATTCTAGGAAGGTCACTAAATCACTCAATCCATTTTTGCATCAGAGGGCATGGGAAGTGCATTTTCACTACTGTTTGCTTCTAGTGGGAGACTGTTGTTCATCCAAGGGGGCCCTTGCTGTCAGTGTTTCAAGCTTCAGAACTCTACCCAGTGATCAAATCAGATGTCAGTGGTTCGGGCTGTGAAGTGATGGATGCTTCAGTCTCAGGCACTCTTCTGCAAAGGCCAGTTGTGTTGACCTCTGGGAATCATCAGGGCTTGTGCCTGGAAACACCTGTGCAGCAGAACCCAAGGGCAGGAGACCTTGGAGACCTGAAATATGTGGATGGCTCCACTATGCTAGCCAACACCAAATCTTCCTGTGTGTTGAATATGATCTCTGGCATAGAGTGTAATTTCGCAGATCCAACAACCTCTAGCAATTCATGCCCGCAGACCCTTTCTGCAACCCCGAACGTAGATACAATTAACATTTTAAAATTATACCCCACCTTGTATCAGGATCTACCTACCCTCCAACAGGAAGATCCTAACATTGCATCTCTCTTACAACCCCTCAACCCTGATGAAGGTATGAACTTAGCAGAAGGTATTCTCTACCGCCAAATTAATCAGACGCGCAGAGTATACCTCCCCACTTCATTACTTCAGGTGGTCATACGATATTTTCATGACTCCGTACTGGGGTCACATATGGGTATTCAAAAGACGTTGGCACGTATACAACAACACTTCTACTACCCGAACCTTCAATCCTATGTCCGCGAATATGTCTCAAAATGTTTAACGTGTGCCAGGTCTAAACATTTACAACATTCGCCAGGTACCATGTCAAGCTACCAGTATACTTACCCAATGGAAGCATTATACATGGACGTGGCCCATTTTCCCCGCAGTCATAAATTTTTATTAATAGTCACTGATGCCTTCTCAAAATATGTCATTTTATGTTCATTAAAAAAGCATACAACTAAATCACTGCTTGATGCCATTATGAGCAATGTTTTCAGTCACTATGGTTACCCGAAATACATCATCACTGACAATGCGAGTACCTTCACCAACAACGATGCAGTTTTCATCCGACTGAGGGGATCCGCTACAAGCCTGCGCATCCCCCCACACGGTTTTCCCGCATCATACCCTCCGCGCAAAAGTAGTAAATCTTCCTCAATAACAACCATCATTTTTAATATTCTCTATACGGCTTCGGCCCAAACCATAAGTAACTATCAAATAATACATTAATAACTCAGCTAAAGGAAGCAAATCATAAACCGCAACACCCCATTATTTTTTTAAGGGAAAGCGAACGATTGTATCAATTTATCTTATTTGTATCAATTTATCGGAATACCTCCTACATTCATTGACAATATATCCCTAACTCCACTTAACCTTCTGCTTCTCACTATACATTCCTCATCATAATATGATACATATTATGTGCAATGGTTGATAAGACTTGAAAAAATTAATAAATAAATAAACATTAAAGTGAGGGTTTGCACAAAAAAATGTTCTTGCGCACCCTTGCTGTAGGGCCTAAGGGCAAAGACGTAATGAAAATAATTTGTGATAATTTAGAAAAGTATGGCCTTGACTGGAATAAGCTAGCGGGATTTTGTACAGACGGAGCCCCTGCTATGCTGGGATCACGTTCAGGATTGGCAGCCTTGGTAAAGGAGAAGAACCCTGCTACAGTAACTATGCACTGTATGATCCATCGTCAAGCGTTGGCATCAAAGACACTGCCAGAGAGCCTAAAAAGTGCAATGGAGATGGCCATAAATATGGTCAATGTAGTCAAAAGAAGCTCACTCAACAGTCGTGTTTTCAAAAAGTTGTGTGCAATGTTAGACTCTGAACACGAAACACTTTTCTTTCATACTGAGGTGCGTTGGCTTTCAAAGGGAAATATTGAGAAGGTAGCATGGATAGTGTTGGATATTATAGCAAAATCTCAAAATACGTGTAATAAACAGACAGATATAAATAATCTTAGCAAAATTTATACAAATATTATTAAATAATTATCTTTATATATGTATACATTTTTTACAGCCTTTAAGCCATTACTCCATTACTACCATCATTCAATTATATAACATCCACCATATAATATCCATGTAATATCCAACACTATCCATGCTACCTTCTCAATGCTACCAAACGCTCTGTCACCACTTGTCAAAACTAACATCTGTCATTCTGTCACTACATCGCTAGTTTCTATCATTGACATGGTACTGTAACAGTGTTTAATGCCATACCACCTGTCCATACCACCTAGCACCTACCACCATCATGAAATGAGATTAGAACATGGCCAATAGAACTTAAGGTATGTTAACTTTTATATTGTGACAGCCACCATTCCACTTAGCTGTTTATTTTCATTATTGATCATTTAGTTTAGTTTATTTATCATCATTCACAGTGGATTCTTCTTGTTTTGTTAAATAGCCCTGAAGATGTTGTACAAATACAACGAAACGTCGGCCTAAGAAATCGTCTTTTATTCACCAGACCGAACCTCAAGAAAACTAATTCCTGCATTCGTTATAAACAACGGTCAAGATACTCCTAACCTCCTGATATATTATATATATAATTATTATATATATTATAATATAATGACTGATGTTGAGCCCCTTCAAACCCGTGGAAGCACCCGCCAGAGGCTCCCAGCTCGGGAGCCACAGCCGCGAGGATACATCTAAATGTCGTGTACACGCTACCGATAGAGGCGCCCGCAGCGGGCGCCAGTGGCCCGTCAATACGTTTTTAAAAGGCGCCTCTAGCGGGGCTTTACGTACATATTACTATATAATATATATCAATGGACCACCATTGAAACTATATCAATATATTATATTGATATAGTTTCAATGGTGGTCCGTGCTACTATTAATGTCAAGTAAAGTGGTCCGCGGCCCGGAGTGAGTTGGGAACCACTGCTGTAGGCGATTGGTTTGCCCACTCATGCGCTAACCAGCCATTCGACGAAAGTGGTGGAGACGAAGAAGTAGTCCGTAAAACACAGGAGAGCGATGATGAGGGGAACGCTTGCCCAGCCACAAAGACGTAGAAGAGCACACTCAGGCCTTCATAAAAAATCCAAGTGTTCCAAGGAAAAGATGGAGGCCATCATCAGCCAATTCATCATCAACGCCTCCTGTCAGCCGCAGCTACACACCTGAAGTGCACTCGATTGATGATGTTCGACACGACGGATATTATCACGAACCAGAGTTTGACGAAAAACCAAACGCGGCAAGATGTAAGAACAAAATTGCAGTAGGAAAACGCATTGGTAATGCATCAAATACGAGGTACATCTATGCTTATCACTGTTTCAGGGATACGACAAAAATTAATTACTTATCATGAATCAGAAATTTTCTAGTTTTTCATTAGGTATTCCATATTTTATTACTAGCTTCATTGAGAATAAAAATTATATAAAATAGGACACGCATTTTCATTATCCTTTTTTCACGATGTCCCCCTCAGGGGACACTAATAAATCGGTATCTATACAATGTATTATGTCATAATAAAAAAAGCATACTACAATGATAAATGATCGAATTACTCACAGATTGGATTCTGTTGTGATCGGACGAGGTCTAGGAATGTTGTGCAGGGAATACCTAAAACAAAACATTATCACAATCAACGAACATTTTGATGGTGGAATAAACTTGATGGCAATCTGACTACAGCTAGAAGCGTTCACAATAAACCTGGAACGCAGATGTTAACTTAGAATACGGTGAGGATCTTCTTGGTGTGGACAATAGAAAGCCCTGAAAGTTTCAAGTCGCTAGGTCTAAAGGCTGATTTACACGAGTAGAGTAAACGGTAGAGTAGAGTGGTAGAGTAGAGTGTCCTACTTGCACTCTACTCGTGTAAATGTTTTCAGTAGAGTAGAGTTCACTCTACTGACTAGTAAACGGTAGAGTAGAGTACTCTACCACTGTGGTAGAGTGACTCTACTCTACCATCTCCCCCACCACCAGAAATTGGACTCTCCTGTTAACAGCATCCCTCATTGACGTCGGATCAAGGGCGAAACAAGTTCCAGCAGCTGTTTGAAAGCCTGGGGAGGCATCCTCATTGCAAGAGTGTACTCCTGTGGGTCTTCAAACAAGTGTTCTTTCAGCAGAGTGGCTGATGCTCCGTGGGTTTCTCTCCGACCGATCCAATTCCTCACCCACTCCCTTTTTTCTCTCCTTTCCTCCTCCCTCAACATCTCTTCCAACTCATCCACCAACAAACCCGACACATTCAATAAACTTTTCCTCACTTTTCTGATGTTCCTGTTTCTGTTCGCCATTTTTCCTTTCAAAGACCAGATAACGACAGAATTGAGTTGAAAAAACTACCTCTACGCAGCTCTCGGCGACTCGCACTCTACTGACGTGTGAACGACCCAAGGTGAGGACGCGGTATAGTAGAGTATGTGGTAGAGTGGTCGGTAGAGTGAAGAGGACTCTACTCTACCGTTTACTCTACTCGTGTAAATCAGGCTTAAAGGAAACCAAGTTATATAACTTCAAACACCCGGTTTTCCGCCCTTACCTTGTCATGCTTCTTATTCAGTTAGGCAAGGCTAAAGCCTCTCCACCTTTACTGATTGACATGAAATTTTGCACAGAGCTTCGCTTCGACTTCAGACTGCCTTTTAAAAGATTTAACCCAAAACAATTTTAGAAATAAATAAAAAAAGTTTTAGGCTAATATTGTCCACTTTGATGAGTCTACAGCCTGGGTAACAGGACCAATCGACTTGAAATTTTATACTGACCTTCTTTATAACATTACCCATTATCTCAAGAAAATTTTAAGAATAAAAAACTGAAATTTAGGCTAATTCAGGCCACTTTGACAGGTCCAACGCCGATCAACTTGAAATTTGGTATGGATCTTCTCGGAGTGGATAATAGAAAAAAGCCCTGAAAGTTTCAGGTAGCTATGTCTAAAGGGAACCGAGTTATATAACTTCAAAAACCCCTTACCATGTTTTTCTTCTTAGGGCCGGTTCATCAATGGCATTTATTCGACGAATAGCGCCATCTTATTCGGCGAGTAGCCGTATTCGACGAATAGATCTCATATGACTGTTCATCAAGTTGAGTTATTGGGAGAATAGGATGTATTCGGAGTATAAAGTTATTGGACCGTTGAAACCTCCGAACAAGGCTTTATTCGGCGAATAGACGAGTCAAAATGGCGGCACTTTGAGTGCAAATAATGTAATAATTATGCTTATGCCTATTATGTATAGGGTTATTTGTATATTATGTAATAAAAAGTACTAAAACATCATGGCTTGAAAGAATATTGGAAACTTTATTCATTTTAAACTTCTCCTCCTGTAACAATTTGATGCGAAGATCGGCTTCAGCAGCGAGGAGCTGGCTTTCGATTTGTTCGTTTGCGCGTCCGTTTTTTTATTTTCAAGGATAAAAGTGGTGGTTTATTTTCGTTTGGTGGTTAGTTCGTCGCGAATAAGTTTTAATTTTGAAGGAAGAGAACGAGAACACCATGGACAAAGGTAAGTAAATTGATGTTATCCTGGTCGAGTCGCCCTGCTCCGTGTACAATTACCTACGTAATATTTCAATAAATAGGTATTCTGCTTAGCTTTATTCTAGCGAAGTGGCAGAGATCGGCAAATTTTTCAGAGGCTGATTCGAAGCTATGCTTGAACTGGTTCGCCAATTTAACTAATAGCTTCGAATCAGCCTCTGAAAAATTTGCCGATCTCTGCCGCTTCGCTAGAATAAAGCCAAACAGAATATTTATTGAAATATTACGTAGGTAATTGTACACGGAGCAGGGCGATTCGACCAGGATAACATCAATTTACATACCTTTGTCCATGGTGTTCTCGTTCTCTTCCTTCAAATTAAAACTTTTTCGTAGCAACGAACTAACCACCGAACGTAGAAAGTAAACAACAATCTACTCAGAATTCACAGAAACTGGAAGGTAACACTATGGTTACAGCACCTTCTCGATAAAAAAAATCGATTCTGACTTTATTCGACAAACACTTATTCGTTCAATAAACTTCGTTGGATGAACAGTTATAAACACTGCTACTATTTTATTCGTCGAACAGTGTTATTCGGCGAATTGTTACCCACCGGTTTATACGGCTGATTGATGAACCGGCCCTTATTCAGTTAGGCAAGGCTACAGTTAAATAAAAATCAACCCGCCTCGCAAACATCAGCGGCCGGAAAAATGTATACCCACTTTCCCCGCCCGCCCTTTCCCTTCCAACTAGAGAGATGTCCTAACCACTTCACAAGCACTGTACCCGTTTCGAAATCTCCCCTTGGTGCCATGGTAAGGCGTTTTTATTACTACACATCTAATACATAGGGATATATGTATTAGGTACATAACAAACATATTTCACGCAATAAAATATTTTAAAAACATTTGAATGTATTTAGAAAAATAAAATTTTGCCTAATGTTACTAATCATTAAAAAAAAAAAAAACACATTTTTGAACCCATGAGCGGGGGTTGATGTGCAATTTTTCTCAGAGAGCACCTCACATTGTGAATCTTTGGCTCTCTAACTTCTTTCATTTCGCTCGGTGAAGTCTATCTGTGATACTTCGAATTTATTTATTTCATTTACACTTCTTTGGTCGATTCCAACCAAAATGATACAATGGAGACAATGTTTTTTTTTTTTTATTTTTTTCCTTTTCATACCCTACGAAACTTTTAAAGTCTGCCAAAAGTGAACTTTACTTATTTTAAACAAGATCCTTCCATGGATCTGTTCAGTAATGTTCCTGTAGAGGATTAAAACCAAAATCAGCTGCTACTACCTGCAACTTATTGTTTGTTAACTGTTTCAGTGCTGCAAAACGGTATTTCACCTATTGCGTAATTACACTGCTAAACTATATATTTAATGTCGCATTACCGAGTATATTACATTATTTGCAACAGCAATAACATTTTTTTGCATCTATCTCTTGCATTGCTAACAAGGAGCACCTTTTAATGAAATTCTGATTGATACATTATGGACGAATATTATGGGGTCGATTTTAGACCCCATGTTTATAGACATTTTTTGTTCAGCATAAAATTTCCTAAAAGAATCCGCATTCAGAAAATTTCGCTCCCATAAAATCAGTTTTCCGACCACTGTGCGCCGCCAGAAGGCAAGACAGCGCATGGCCTTCGAACTTCGCAGCGAGCCAAGTTAGAGCGTTTAAAGCAATCTTTTCAATATTAGTTTCCGACCTTCAGTACTGTAGGATTTATAGGTACCTGACCCCCCTTTAACCCCCTCAGCTTTTGCACATACGATGGTGAAGTCAGAATTGCGATATCTCATTCCGTTATCAGATTAGAGCAAACTAAACATGAAGCACATCTTAAGTATCAACCACGTTTCTTCATCTTCAAACTGCTCTAGTTTGAGAACGGAATGGGATATCGCAATTGCGATTTCACCATCGTGTTCATCATAAGAAAACCTTTAAAATGAGGTGTCACTTGTCAGTCTGTCTCATTTTGGGAATTTACCGGTAATTTCCCACTAAAACTTCCCAACCCCCCCCCCCCCCTTTAGATTGGCCCGATTCTGCCCATCAACGAACTTAGCCTTTCGATTGCTAAGACATAATTTTTGTGTCTTTCGGCAGTGGAGTCAGCAAGGTCTGTAACGGATTTTGGTATGAAAATGTTTCGGAAATTCGAGTTTTAAAAGTTTTGGACCGAGACCAATAGCTACATTTTCTTCGAAAATTCGCTAAAATGAGATTTATTAGTAATAATTATTGTCATTTTCATCATCAATTATAATTATTGTCATTTTCATCATCAATTATAATTATTGTCATTTTCATTATCCAAAAAGCATTACCATTCAAATAATATAAGAAAGATATCATCTTTCTTCTGCGTACCTGCTCTGCTGATACTTTTTTCTTATTTTCGAGGCGATTGTTCAAATTTGATTATCTGGCTGGAGTCTATCCGCTAGACGAACGGTGATTGAAGTTGCTCTGAAACAAAATGGTCAATACTTACATAAACTTCTCCATCCATATCACCCTTCATTAAATAGTACAATAAACTTGTAGCTGAAGCTATTTCGTCAAAGAAAATAATTTTCAAATGAAAATGCTTCCCTATTCTGTCAGACGTTGTAATAACGATCGTTACTTACCCCGTAGTATAATATAATTAATTAATAATAATTATCAATCTACCTGTATTCGAATATATTTTATCATTGAATGAAAATGAAAAATCATGTGTGTAATTATTACCATTTGACTGAGAAATTACAATAAAAACAAACAATATTTTTAATAGGAAATAATATTTAATTATATTATAACGTACAGAAAATATGTCCAATTTTTTCGGAAGATTCTTTAAGAAATCGCGATTCGAGAAAGAAGGCGTTTTTTCTTATCCGTGTATCTAGCGTACCGGCGTTTCAAGTCGTCCTGTTGAGCCATAATAATTATTAGAGAGTTTTTGCAAACCACTAACGGGTGCCGTAGAACCTCAGCACAGAGCCCGTAACCGCTGGCTCTTTCGTCAGACGTGACGTTGGCGAATCGGGTAACGACAAACGAGCTCATCTATCGTACGACGAATAACCTCACCGTGTAATGCCTAACCTTACCCGGATATAACACGATCATCTTGTCTATTCCATTTTAGTTGTGTGTTTTCGGTTTTCTGTGTTCGGTTCCTGAAAGAATCTGAAAGATACATCCCACGGACGCTTCAGTGAGACGGTAAGTTAAAATCATCCTCTACCAAAGCAGGTATTTCTCCATTCAAAAAGAAATTTCACATCTCCCTTCTTCCGGTTAATCACAAAATCGTTCCCCAAGCTCGACCAGTCTCCAAATCGATGGCTTGAGCCATGTAACTATTTGAAGTTTTTCTTTTAATCAACTGTGAGCTAAACTATACATACTGTAAATAGTTATGTTCCTAATATGTAACTCACATTAGCAATGTTGTTTTAGCGAATTTTCGAAAGAAATTAATCCGGGTTTGAAAACACACTGGGTTTTGGCCCGAACCGTTCCTGGTTTGGCCCTTGGGATTTTGAGTGTAATATGCCGTAGAATAAGCAACGAAACTCAGGCCACTCTAAGGGGAGGTTTGGGTAGTTTTAAGGGGTAACTACCCATAAATTCCCAAAATGCAACAGTCTAACAAGTGACACCTCATTTTAAATTCTTTATGGACATCATGTTATTCAATGGCGACATTGTACATAAGACCAGTCATTTCTTCGAAATTTCGCTCTTATAGCCTGCATGACTGTGGATATTTTTGCGATTGTCTCATAAACCTATTTATTATCTTACAGAACTTGATCCAACCATTCAAAGACATTCAACGCAAAGTGGCACCACCACAGACTTTCAGCGCAAAGTGACCAACCTTCCATGACCAACCCTGTGAGTTATATGCACACTGACATTTTATCCAATGAATGAGAATGCTACGTACCCACTTACCTAATACTTCATCTTTTAGCAATGGTTTTTTTTGCGTATGTCTCATAAACCTATTTGTTATCTTTCAGAACTTGATCCCAACAGCTCAAAGAAGTTTGGACCAACGTCACCAACCTGCCATGACCAACCCTGTGAGTTATATGCACATTGACATTTTATCCAATGAATGAGAATGCTACGTACCCACTTACCTAATACTTCATCTTTTAGCAATGGTTTTTTTTGCGTATGTCTCATAAACCTATTTGTTATCTTTCAGAACTTGATCCCAACAGCTCAAAGGAGTTTGGACCAACGTCACCAACCTGCCATGACCAACCCTGTGAGTTATATGCACTCTGACATTTTATCCAATGAATTATGATATGAATGAGAAAACTACGTACCCACTTACCTAATACTTCATCTTTTAGCAATGGTTTTTTTTGCGTATGTCTCATAAACCTATTTGTTATCTTTCAGAACTTGATCCCAACAGCTCAAAGAAGTTTGGAGCAAAGTGATGAACCTGCCATGACCAACCCTGTGAGTTATATGCACTCTGACATTTTATCCAATGAATGATGATATGAATGAGAAAACTACGTACCCACTTACCTAATACTTCATCTTTTAGCAATGGTTTTTTTTGCGTATGTCTCATAAACCTATTTGTTATCTTTCAGAACTTGATCCCAACAGCTCAAAGGAGTTTGGACCAACGTCACCAACCTGCCATGACCAACCCTGTGAGTTATATGCACTCTGACATTTTATCCAATGAATGATGATATGAATGAGAAAACTACGTACCCACTTACCTAATACTTCATCTTTTAGCAATGGTTTTTTTTGCGTATGTCTCATAAACCTATTTGTTATCTTTCAGAACTTGATCCCAACAGCTCAAAGGAGTTTGGACCAACGTCACCAACCTGCCATGACCAACCCTGTGAGTTATATGCACTCTGACATTTTATCCAATGAATGATGATATGAATGAGAAAACTACGTACCCACTTACCTAATACTTCATCTTTTAGCAATGGTTTTTTTGCGTATGTCTCATAAACCTATTTGTTATCTTTCAGAACTTGATCCCAACAGCTCAAAGGAGTTTGGACCAACGTCACCAACCTTCCATGACCAACCCTGTGAGTTATATGCACACTGACATTTTATCCAATGAATGAGAATGCTACGTACCCACTTACCTAATACTTCATCTTTTAGCAATGGTTTTTTTTTGCGTATGTCTCATAAACCTATTTGTTATCTTTCAGAACTTGATCCCAACAGCTCAAAGAAGTTTGGAGCAAAGTGATGAACCTGCCATGACCAACCCTGTGAGTTATATGCACTCTGACATTTTATCCAATGAATGATGATATGAATGAGAAAACTACGTACCCACTTACCTAATACTTCATCTTTTAGCAATGGTTTTTTTGCGTATGTCTCATAAACCTATTTGTTATCTTTCAGAACTTGATCCCAACAGCTCAAAGGAGTTTGGACCAACGTCACCAACCTGCCATGACCAACCCTGTGAGTTATATGCACTCTGACATTTTATCCAATGAATTATGATATGAATGAGAAAACTACGTACCCACTTACCTAATACTTCATCTTTTAGCAATGGTTTTTTTTGCGTATGTCTCATAAACCTATTTGTTATCTTTCAGAACTTGATCCCAACAGCTCAAAGAAGTTTGGAGCAAAGTGATGAACCTGCCATGACCAACCCTGTGAGTTATATACAGTGACGTTTTATCGAATGAATGACTTACGTTACCATCAAGTTAACAATAATATCACCTCGTCTTCATATTTCTTTATGTTTTCTTATATTTTGTTCTTCAGCGGAGGAAAATCAGATTCGATGCCGATGACGACCTAATGCTCCTCAAAGAAGTGGCCTCAGAAAACCCCTTCGATGACGGCAGTCGATGGAAGGTGATAGCGGACAGGCTCAAACGAATTGTCGCCAAACCCTTTACGCAGCGGAACTTGCGGGAGCGAGTCAATTACTTGCTTGTCAAGTTTGAAGCTCACGTCAAAGAGTGGAGAACTGCAAGTGGGAAGGACGAAGCGGTGGTAGAAAGAACTTCGTTACTTGAAGAAGTACGAAGCCTAAAAAATGACTCTCAGGTGAAGAATGATAGATCTTTATATCTATATCTCGACGAGTACCAGACAAAAAGTGATTTTTGTTGTTTATCGATAAACGTGGAACGTAGTAACCAAACTAGATTAATATTGCAGGTCGCAACAAAGATTAAGAGGAAGGACGTAGAAGGAAGGGCGAAGGAAGTCGGGAAGAGTTGGCGAGAGGCTGCTGCCATGAACGCTGCCTTAGAATTGGATTTCATAGATGAGGTATGGTGAAATGATGTACACTTGTACAATTGTAGCTTTAACGTTTTATTTCATACTACCATTTTAAACAATCGGATGTAAGGCGACAACACTACACACACACGACCCCCAGCTACGTAACAGACCAAATAATGAAAAGTGATAAAATTATTATTATTAATCATTCATTATAACAAAAAATTGATTATAAATTATTAATGTCATACAGTGTTGCCTCACGAGTGTAATGTACACAAAACAGTAATCTAGACAGAAGATTGATCTATACAACAGATAATAAACCGTTGTGTAATCATTTGCAGTGTTTTGTAGATATAGATTTTCAAAACCTATAATAATATTAATTTCATGTAATATAATTAATATAATACAAATAATTAATGTAATATAATTTATATTATTAATTTTCTTGCAGGATGGAAATGCATTGGGAGCAACCCAAAAATCACCAGAACCGAGCCAGCCAGGGAGCTCGCCATCCTCTCAGCCAACCACCCATCATCCCAGCCAGCCAGCTAGCCATCCTCCCAGCCAACCACCCATCCTCCCAGCCGACCAGCCATCCTCCCAGCCAGCCAGCAAGCCAACTTCCACCCAACCACCCATCCTCCCAGCCATCCAGCCGTCCTCCCTTCTAGTACCTACTAGAACACTAGTGCGGCCAGTGAAGAGGAAGAGGGGGTTGGACGCTGCTGTTGAAAAGTTCGTACTCGCGAAACAATCGGAAGAGTCAGTGTTGAGAAAAAGGAAGATGGAGCTATAAGAGAAAGAGTACGATTTGAAGCTCAAAATGTTTGAAAGCACCATGAAGGAACAAAAAACTGATCAATTGACACAAGCCATCGACAAAATGAACAAACTCCTCGAAAAAAATAACGAACTCCTTGAAAAAAATAACGAACTCCTTGAAAAATGGACCAAAAACTAGATGTAATTATGAAAAAATTGTAATTTGTTTTGATAATGTTTTAATGTAAATATGAGTTTTAATGAGCCTAATATGAGTTTCAATTTCCCTATATAATTCCTCATGAGTTCCTACGTCATTTGTAACATGTTTAAATGAGTTTTATTGCCAATATGAGTTTAATATGAGCTTTAATGTTCTTATGTAATTACTAAAGAATTCCTATGTACCTACTTCGTAACATGTTTCCGTGTTAATGACTTCCTCTGTGATTCCTAGCAAGTTGCTTAATAATTAAACTATAAGAAAAAATTAAAGCAGCTCATACAAAAACCAAGAATGAATATTACGGAAAAGAGATACAAAAGGCTGAGGGTAATTCAAAAAGAGTTTGGGATATAATTAATAAAAGTACAGGTAGAAAATAAAATAAAAATTATACAGTTAGTATTGAACAAGATGGTAAATTATTATAGAGCACTAAAGGTATACAGAATAAAAATAAATAAGATCACAATATCAGTTTTTGTCATGTTTAATTTTGTAAATAATCCTGCAGGGAAGGTGGGGTGCACTGGAAAAAGTCTGCCACTTGGCTCCCATAAAGACACGAATGACAGTTTGTAAGGATAACCGCCACTTTGTACAGGCCTGAAACATCTTGCTTCAAAAGCTTCAAGTTTTTATGGAAATCCACAAAGGCGAACTCCCTGACCACTTTGCCAAACATCCATTCAACAGCCTGCCTGCACGTGGACATGCTGCGATTGAACTGGATTTCGTGTACTTCCTGGGTGGCGGTAGGATACGGCTTGATGAGGTAGCCAGAGATTGGGTAAGCAGCATCTCCATATAGTACATAAGGATGATCATCACTGCAAAGACGCCGTAACTGGTCAGAGTATCTACTATCTCTATAGATACCTAGAACAATGGATATAAAATATTTGACGTTGGCAGTTTTTAAAAAGTAGCCATTAGAAAAATAGTATAGTAGTATGAAAAATAGTGGGTTTACCTGCATCATGTCTCCGTCCTTCAAAAGAACCAAGCAGGTTGATGATAAGGCCGTCTGGGGTGACTGTTGACTGGAACTTAATGCAGTGGTATCTCTTGTGACCAGAATAGAAATTTTCTTGGCCAATCGTTGGCCTGCATATGTGCCGAGTCGTTCCATCAATAAATCCCCAGCAGTTTGTTAAAGGGGCCCCTCTCCTTGCAACTGCCTACAAATACAACATATTTACGATTAGGGACATTTATCGCTTCCACTGCCGTTCATCGAATTTTAATCAAGACCCAATTCCCGGGGTTTCACTGGCCAAGAAAATATTGACTGAATTAACAATGTACCTACCGCTGCATAATACGCAAGTTTTTCGGCAGCCAGCCATGCATGACTCGCCAAGTCAATTAGAAGGTGCCCTTTCCTCTCCAAAATGTGGGATATTACGGCATTAACTATCGACGATAGGGCGGAGGGTGACATGCCGAATGTCCTCTCTAAATCGCAGTACCGATTAGGATACGACAACCTCCTCAACAGAATGCATAACGCCGTCATTCCGGGCACTCTATATCTTCGGTCGGCGATCAACACATCGTCTGGAATCTGGATTAAAGTGAGCATTTCATTTGAATTAGGTAGGTAACTCTGATAAACTACATACATTTAGGTATCTATAATAGTACGAACCTGCAAACATTCCTGAAGTAGAGGCAAATGCTCCCTTTCAAACCTCAGGTTTGACACGACTTCTTCGTCCGTCCAGTTGCCAACTTCAAAAGTTCCATGCAACATCCTCCGTGGCACAGGCATCCTACGCTGTCCCATAGCTCGGTAATAACCCTCCATAACAATTTCCACATCCTCCCACGACACGACCCCCATTCTATATAGTTGTAAAAACTGTTGAACCATTTCCATTTCGATATCAAAATTGTAAACAACAACCTTCAGACGAAGAGTGAAATCAAAAGTAACACTTTGCGTGACGCTAAAAATTATGAAACGGGCACCCGTCATGAACGATCAGCTGGGGGTTAGCATCTATAGTTGCGCGCCGTAGCTATCGTTCACGGGGGTCGCTAACGTTATCGTCACCAGTGGTCTGCAAAAACTCTCTATTAATAATTAATAATTATTATTATTGTTTTTAATAATTTCTAGCGTTATCTGTAGAGTGGAAAATATCGAAGGTGTAACGAATGATAACAGAGTCGACCGGGAACCGATGGCAAAGAAACAAGCAGATCGGAATTGAACGTAGTCGATTAGATAAATATCTAATTATAGATGTAGGGGAAATGAGAAGGAGTGGGCACACAGACGTTGTGTGATATACCTATAGGCAAATGTAAACAAACCGAAAGTGACCAATGAGAGCTCACCACTTCCGACAGTTGTGATGACGCGCAAGATGGATTCCTCGAAACCAACCCAAAGAATCGAAACTAGCTTGAAATGCTATCCGTGGTTCGAAGAACCAAATTTTGTGAAGTACGCTCTTATCCGGGGGTAGAAAATTAGGTGGGGAGGCACTGATAGTGGGCTGTAATAGGTTCGGGAGTTTATGGGCTGTGACAAACGCACAAAGAGACATGCACAAGATTCGTTATAAGAAAAGAGAGAAATGATGGACAACTGTGACAAGGGGGTAGGATCCTCGCTGGAGCGTCCCGTCGACGGGGGTGGGCGCGGAAATTGGCAGCGTATCCACACAGTGTTTGCGAAGAAGAATCTAAATGAAATTGAAGATTTCGGCGGGTTTGGGGTGACGAAGGATTCGAGTTGATTTTTCGGACTATACCGTGCACTGTTGACCGTGTGACTGCCGGAAAAAGGGCGGAGAGGCAAAAAAAAACAGTATAGGTTGGAAAGGTATGGAATAAGTGGGGAAGGGGCAAGGGTCTCCATGACATCTGTTCTAGAGGAAAGCAATCACTTGTCTTTATTCACCCGAAATTTGAAGCAATTACTTACGTCGTCAAGTAATCTCTCGCTGTTCTAGCAATAGCTCGCGGAAAATTGCAATTGCAAGCTCGTGAAACTCAACTTTATTCACTTCCTCCCAAAACAACACTCGAAATTTTGCGAGTAAATTCATTTTTAAATTATGAAAGAAAGAAGTGGCATACTTAGGTACATACAGAACTATTGAAATTGACGTAAATTGAAATTCAGATAAAATTTAAAAAATATTGTACCATTTTCTACTGACCTTCCGATGATGCCTCTTTGTCAATATCGACTGGACTACGACACAACGGCAACTATTGAACACGAGTGTTTATCTCACTCGCAAGACACTGGTTCGTGCGTCCGGCTCGGGGATCATGTTCCGATTGGAATTACAAAGCGACCAAGGGTCCGTGGACTTGGACAAAGGGTCCGTGGACAGACCCACTTTGAACCTCCGTCCACATTTATAATGTTCCAAACTAGAAACTTTTTTTCCGCATAATCGCGATGTTTTTGGCCCCACTATTCGGCGGTCCAGTTCTTTAGATCGGAAATTCAAACTGAGAACGACCGAACAGTTGAGAATGGAATAAGCAAATCACTCGCGAACTCTCGATTACAACGGAAACGACAAGTACATGACAACGGCACATTGAAACGGTGGAAATCGAAACCGTATCACCGACGACACCAAGTAAAAGATGTTCAATGAGAAACTACAAACACGCGTACATTCAACATTACAACGAGATCGAGTTGAAGCGCCATTCCGAACGAGGAAGAGGAATCGTAACCGTCAACTGAACAACCAAACAAACGTGCGCACAAACAGGTGAAGATATCTGGAGATTTTGATGTAATATTCACAAAAGGAGCACATGCAAAATGCAGCACATGTTCGGAATGACGCTTCCAAGTTAGACAAGCAGTAGATTTCACCCGAATCCAGAATGGCCGACACCATGTAACTGGAGGGGGGAAAGCGATTCTGCTTTCAGTGTTGCCATCGAAGTAGAGGTGTGTCGGTCAGAACCGAACGGTAGGTGAAGCTGTAGCAGTTCAGTCATGGAGGAAGGAGATCGCAGAGTTGGGCAAAAATTAGTTCTGAAACTAAAACTAAATTAGTTCCGGAACTAAAAACTCTATTAGTTTCAGTTCGACTTTTTTTTTTTTTTTAATACTTTTATTCAACTTTTGTATATTATAATACTGTGGTATATTATAAATAAGCTTTAGTTTCAACTAAACTAATTTAGTTCCAAAAGTTAGTTTCGAAGTTGCAAAAGTTTTGAAGTTGCAAAGAGTTTCAAAATACTATTTTATTCGTAGTTTTGGAACTAAAAATGAAACTAATTGTTTTTTTCCTCACGTTTTTTACTGATTTGAAGGGGATGTGTGTTTCAACGAAAAATGGGTGCTGGGTGCAAACAAGTTCTTTTTTTTTCAGGGTCGAAGAAGAATAGAATCTGATTCAAGTTTGCTCCCCTCCCCACCATTTTGAGTTGAACATCAAACATTTTCAGAAACGTATCGAAGAATTGAGGGTGATGAGTCATTCATTACGTCTGGGGAAAAAAATGAATATTTTATTAGATTGACAAAACTGTTCGAAAAATGGAATACAGAACAGATGAGTCCTGAAACAATAGAAAAGGACATACCTAATGAAAAGATGTTTGCTTGAGATTATTAATTTTACGATTCAGTCATGATATTATTAATTTTACTTCCGAACACATCCCCTTCAAAGTTTCAAATCCGTAAAAAAAAAAAAAAAAAAAAAAAAATCATTATAGTTCCAAAACTACGAATAAAAGATGAAACTACTTTAGTTTTTATTAAATATGTAAAGATAAAATAAAAGTTAGTTAAAAAAATTTTTGCAACTTCGAAGCTAACTTTTGGAACTAGGTAAATTAGTTTTAGTTTCAACTGTTGAAACTTAGTTCTTAGAAACTTAAAATTTAGTTCCAAAAATTAGTTTCGAAAGTCGAACTTAACACTAAATTAGTTTTTGTTTCAACTTTAGTTCTACTAAATTTGTATTCGAATAATCCCAACTCTGGGAGATAGGGATGGAACACCGAACTAAAAACATCGATGTCAACATCGGTCGCATGACATCGATGTCGTAAAACACCGTTGATACAACCATCGAAGTTTTTTCAATGTTGAAGTTCTGGTGCAGAACATCGATGTTTAAATAATCACGATTTAAACAATTTTAGCAATTTATTGTATGAAACCATCAAGAATGCAACAGGGAAGAAGACAATTCGAAAATAATAGTTTATATTGGTAAAATACAACCTTACTATTGTAATACAATTTATTATAATACAAAAAAAAAACTCCAAACCATGAAAAAGTATAATATACTAATTTTAGTATAATGTAGGTACTAAGTTTAACTTAAGTATAGGTAGGTACTTATAATATTATACTTACAATATTATAAGTAACTATACTAAGTATATTATGCTTAGTATAGTATAGACTAAGTATAATATACTAAAAGAATAAAATAAACTCATTTGTACCATTTTAGGAGAGTGTGGTAATTAATAGTACTTACATTCTCATCACATCCGATTCTTCCATTCAATTAATCTCTTTACCAAAACCTAAAATTAGACGATAAACCGAAGCCAAAATCTTTGAATTTACATGAAAAAGACTAGTAAACATACGATGTTCTCAGAAATACCAAATTGAAATACTAGTTAACTCTGTACAGTACCATGGTAAAACCAAAATGAGTGAGTGGGTATTTGGACAAAATGTTCAAAAATTTAGTACTTGCATTTTGTACTATAATGTGGCCTTTGGATTTTTATACCTATAGCCGTACTGGAGCAGTTTCACCATCATGCTGTAGATATGTGGGGCAGGATGCACATATATTTGAACGATTTGGAAAACGTTTTTTAAATCGTAAGCGGTTCAAGTGTAATGTCATCCCCCTCATGGTGATTGTTGATCATGGACGCTGGGGTGTGATGACTGATAGTTTAATGCTGATTTCAAAAGTGTGGTGAACATGTCAAAAATTGAAGATAAAAATAGTCGATATATGTGCATAAAAATTTGAGTCGACAATTACTCTTCTTGAAGGTCCATTCGAACTCAAATAAACACGTCCAGTCGATATGAAGTCAACTTTTTTTCGTTTTCACGAAGTATTTGAGTCGACAATTACTCTTCTTGAAGGTCCATTCGAACTCAAATAAACACCTCGAGTCGATATGAAGTCAACTTTTTTACGTTTTCACAAAGTATTTGAGTCGACAATTACTCTTCTTGAAGGTCCATTCGAACTCAAATAAACACCTCGAGTCGATATGAAGTCAACTTTTTTTCGTTTTCACGAAGTATTTGAGTCGACAATTGGTCTTCTTGAACTTCCATTCGAACTCAAATAAACACCTCGAGTCGATGTGAAGTCAACTTTTTTTCGTTTTCGCGAAGTATTTGAGTCGACAATTGGTCTTATTGAAGGTCCATTCGAACTCAAATAAACACCTCGAGTCGATATGAAGTCAACTTTTTTTCGTTTTCACGAAGTATGTGAGTCGACCATTCCTCTTCTTGAAGGTCCATTCGAACTCAAATAAACATTTCGAGTCGATATGAAGTCAACTTTTTTTCGTTTTCACGAAGTATTTGAGTCGACAATTGGTCTTCTTGAAGGTCCATTCGAACTCAAATAAACACCTCGAGTCGATGTGAAGTCAACTTTTTTTCGTTTTCACGAAGTATTTGAGTCGACAATTCCTCTTCTTGAAGGTCCATTCGAACTCAAATAAACACCTCGAGTCGATATGAAGTCAACTTTTTTTCGTTTTCACGAAGTATTTGAGTCGACAATTGGTCTTCTTGAAGGTCCATTCGAACTCAAATAAACACCTCGAGTCGATATGAAGTCAACTTTTTTTCGTTTTCACGAAGTATTTGAGTCGACAATTGGTCTTCTTGAACTTCCATTCGAACTCAAATAAACACCTCGAGTCGATATGAAGTCAACTTTTTTTCGTTTTCACGAAGTATTTGAGTCGACAATTGGTCTTCTTGAAGGTCCATTCGAACTCAAATAAACACCTCGAGTCGATATGAAGTCAACTTTTTTTCGTTTTCACGAAGTATTTGAGTCGACAATTGGTCTTCTTGAAGGTCCATTCGAACTCAAATAAACACCTCGAGTCGATATGAAGTCAACTTTTTTTCGTTTTCACGAAGTATTTGAGTCGACAATTGGTCTTCTTGAACTTCCATTCGAACTCAAATAAACACCTCGAGTCGATATGAAGTCAACTTTTTTTCGTTTTCACGAAGTATTTGAGTCGACAATTGGTCTTCTTGAACTTCCATTCGAACTCAAATAAACACCTCGAGTCGATATGAAGTCAACTTTTTTTCGTTTTCACGAAGTATTTGAGTCGACAATTGGTCTTCTTGAACTTCCATTCGAACTCAAATAAACACCTCGAGTCGATGTGAAGTCAACTTTTTTTCGTTTTCACGAAGTATTTGAGTCGACAATTGGTCTTCTTGAAGGTCCATTCGAACTCAAATAAACACCTCGAGTCGATATGAAGTCAACTTTTTTTCGTTTTCACGAAGTATTTGAGTCGACAATTGGTCTTCTTGAAGGTCCATTCGAACTCAAATAAACACCTCGAGTCGATATGAAGTCAACTTTTTTTCGTTTTCACGAAGTATTTGAGTCGACAATTGGTCTTCTTGAACTTCCATTCGAACTCAAATAAACACCTCGAGTCGATATGAAGTCAACTTTTTTTCGTTTTCACGAAGTATTTGAGTCGACAATTGGTCTTCTTGAACTTCCATTCGAACTCAAATAAACACCTCGAGTCGATGTGAAGTCAACTTTTTTTCGTTTTCGCGAAGTATTTGAGTCGACAATTGGTCTTTTTGAAGGTCCATTCGAACTCAAATAAACACCTCGAGTCGATATGAAGTCAACTTTTTTTCGTTTTCACGAAGTATGTGAGTCAACCATTCCTCTTCTTGAAGGTCCATTTGAACTCAAATAAACACCTCAAGTCGATGTGAAGTCAACTTTTTTTCGTTTTCACGAAGTATTTGAGTTGACAATTACTCTTCTTGAAGGTCCATTCGAACTCAAATAAACACCTCGAGTCGATATGAAGTCAACTTTTTTTCGTTTTCACGAAGTATTTGAGTCGACAATTGGTCTTCTTGAAGGTCCATTCGAACTCAAATAAACACCTCGAGTCGATATGAAGTCAATTTTTTTTTCGTTTTCACGAAGTATTTGAGTCGACAATTGGTCTTCTTGAACTTCCATTCGAACTCAAATAAACACCTCGAGTCGATGTGAAGTCAACTTTTTTTCGTTTTCACGAAGTATTTGAGTCGACAATTCCTCTTCTTGAAGGTCCATTCGAACTCAAATCAACACCTCGAGTCGATATGAAGTCAACTTTTTTTCGTTTTCACGAAGTATTTGAGTCGACAATTACTCTTCTTGAAGGTCCATTCGAACTCAAATAAACACTTCGAGTCGACATGAAGTCAACTTTTTTTCGTTTTCACGAAGTATTAGAGTCGACAATTACTCTTCTTGAAGGTCCATTCGAACTCAAATAAACACCTCGATTCGATATGAAGTCAACTTTTTTTCTTTTTCACGAAGTATTTGAGTCGACAATTACTCTTCTTGAAGGTCCATTCGAACTCAAATAAACACGTCGAGTCGATATGAAGTCAACTTTTTTTCGTTTTCACGAAGTATTTGAGTCGACAATTACTCTTCTTGAAGGTCCATTCGAACTCAAATAAACACGTCGAGTCGATATGAAGTCAACTTTTTTTCGTTTTCACGAAGTATTTGAGTCGACAATTACTCTTCTTGAAGGTCCATTCGAACTCAAATAAACACCTCGAGTCGATATGAAGTCAACTTTTTTACGTTTTCACGAAGTATTTGAGTCGACAATTACTCTTCTTGAAGGTCCATTCGAACTCAAATAAACACCTCGAGTCGATATGAAGTCAACTTTTTTACGTTTTCACGAAGTATTTGAGTCGACATTTGATCTTCTTGAAGGTCCACTCGAACTCAAATAAACACCTCGAGTCGATATGAAGTCAATTTTTTTTTCGTTTTCACGAAGTATTTGAGTCGACAATTGGTCTTCTTGAACTTCCATTCGAACGCAAATAAACACCTCGAGTCGATGTGAAGTCAACTTTTTTTCGTTTTCACGAAGTATTTGAGTCGACAATTCCTCTTCTTGAAGGTCCATTCGAACTCAAATCAACACCTCGAGTCGATATGAAGTCAACTTTTTTTCGTTTTCACGAAGTATTTGAGTCGACAATTACTCTTCTTGAAGGTCCATTCGAACTCAAATAAACACTTCGAGTCGACATGAAGTCAACTTTTTTTCGTTTTCACGAAGTATTAGAGTCGACAATTACTCTTCTTGAAGGTCCATTCGAACTCAAATAAACACCTCGATTCGATATGAAGTCAACTTTTTTTCTTTTTCACGAAGTATTTGAGTCGACAATTACTCTTCTTGAAGGTCCATTCGAACTCAAATAAACACGTCGAGTCGATATGAAGTCAACTTTTTTTCGTTTTCACGAAGTATTTGAGTCGACAATTACTCTTCTTGAAGGTCCATTCGAACTCAAATAAACACGTCGAGTCGATATGAAGTCAACTTTTTTACGTTTTCACGAAGTATTTGAGTCGACAATTACTCTTCTTGAAGGTCCATTCGAACTCAAATAAACACCTCGAGTCGATATGAAGTCAACTTTTTTACGTTTTCACGAAGTATTTGAGTCGACAATTGGTCTTCTTGAAGGTCCATTCGAACTCAAATAAACACCTCGAGTCGATGTGAAGTCAACTTTTTTTGGTTTTCGCGAAGTATTTGAGTCGACAATTGGTCTTCTTGAACTTCCATTCGAACTCAAATAAACACCTCGAGTCGATGTGAAGTCAACTTTTTTTCGTTTTCGCGAAGTATTTGAGTCGACAATTGGTCTTCTTGAACTTCCACTCGAACTCAAATAAACACCTCGAGTCGATGTGAAGTCAACTTTTTTTCGTTTTCACGAAGTATTTGAGTCGACAATTGGTCTTCTTGAAAGTCCATTCGAACTCAAATAAACACCTCGAGTCGATATGAAGTCAACTTTTTTTCGTTTTCACGAAGTATTTGAGTCGACAATTACTCTTCTTGAAGGTCCATTCGAACTCAAATAAGCACCTCGAGTCGATATGAAGTCAACTTTTTTTCGTTTTCAAAAAGTATTTGAGTCGACAATTACTCTTCTTGAAGGTCCATTCGAACTCAAATAAACACCTCGAGTCGATATGAAGTCAACTTTTTTTCGTTTTCGCGAAGTATTTGAGTCGACAATTGGTCTTCTTGAAGGTCCATTCGAACTCAAATAAACACCTCGAGTCGATATGAAGTCAACTTTTTTTCGTTTTCACGAAGTATTTGAGTCGACAATTCCTCTTCTTGAAGGTCCATTCGAACTCAAATCAACACCTCGAGTCGATATGAAGTCAACTTTTTTTCGTTTTCACGAAGTATTTGAGTCGACAATTACTCTTCTTGAAGGTCCATTCGAACTCAAATAAACACCTCGAGTCGATATGAAGTCAACTTTTTTTCGTTTTCACGAAGTATTTGAGTCGACAATTACTCTTATTGAAGGTCCATTCGAACTCAAATAAACACCTCGAGTCGATACGAAGTCAACTTTTTTTCGTTTTCGCGAAGTATTTGAGTCGACAATTACTCTTCTTGAAGGTCCATTCGAACTCAAATAAACACCTCGAGTCGATATGAAGTCAACGTTTTTTCGTTTTCACGAAGTATGTGAGTCGACCATTCCTCTTCTTGAAGGTCCATTCGAACTCAAATAAACACCTCGAGTCGATATGAAGTCAACTTTTTTTCGTTTTCACGAAGTATTTGAGTCGACAATTGGTCTTCTTGAAGGTCCATTCGAACTCAAATAAACACCTCGAGTCGATGTGAAGTCAACTTTTTTTCGTTTTCACGAAGTATTTGAGTCGACAATTCCTCTTCTTGAAGGTCCATTCGAACTCAAATAAACACCTCGAGACGATATGAAGTCAACTTTTTTTCGTTTTCACGAAGTATTTGAGTCGACAATTCCTCTTCTTGAAGGTCCATTCGAACTCAAATCAACACCTCGAGTCGATATGAAGTCAACTTTTTTTCGTTTTCACGAAGTATTTGAGTCGACAATTACTCTTCTTGAAGGTCCATTCGAACTCAAATAAACACTTCGAGTCGACATGAAGTCAACTTTTTTTCGTTTTCACGAAGTATTTGAAACGACAATTACTCTTCTTGAAGGTCCATTCGAACTCAAATAAATACCTCGAGTCGATATGAAGTCAACTTTTTTTCGTTTTCACCAAGTATTTGAGTCGACAATTACTCTTCTTGAAGGTCCATTCGAACTCAAATAAACACCTCGATTCGATATGAAGTCAACTTTTTTTCGTTTTCACGAAGTATTTGAGTCGACAATTACTCTTCTTGAAGGTCCATTCGAACTCAAATAAACACGTCAAGTCGATATGAAGTCAACTTTTTCTCGTTTTCACGAAGTATTTGAGTCGACAATTACTCTTCTTGAAGATCCATTCGAACTCAAATAAACACGTCGAGTCGATATGAAGTCAACTTTTTTTCGTTTTCACGAAGTATTTGAGTCAACAATTACTCTTCTTGAAGGTCCATTCGAACTCAAATAAACACCTCGAGTCGATATGAAGTCAACTTTTTTTCGTTTTCACGAAGTATTTGAGTCGACAATTGGTCTTCTTGAACTTCCATTCGAACTCAAATAAACACCTCGAGTCGATGTGAAGTCAACTTTTTTTCGTTTTCGCGAAGTATTTGAGTCGACAATTGGTCTTCTTGAACTTCCATTCGAACTCAAATAAACACCTCGAGTCGATATGAAGTCAACTTTTTTTCGTTTTCACGAAGTATTTGAGTCGACAATTCCTCTTCTTGAAGGTCCATTCGAACTCAAATAAACACCTCGAGACGATATGAAGTCAACTTTTTTTCGTTTTCACGAAGTATTTGAGTCGACAATTCCTCTTCTTGAAGGTCCATTCGAACTCAAATCAACACCTCGAGTCGATATGAAGTCAACTTTTTTTCGTTTTCACGAAGTATTTGAGTCGACAATTACTCTTCTTGAAGGTCCATTCGAACTCAAATAAACACTTCGAGTCGACATGAAGTCAACTTTTTTTCGTTTTCACGAAGTATTTGAAACGACAATTACTCTTCTTGAAGGTCCATTCGAACTCAAATAAATACCTCGAGTCGATATGAAGTCAACTTTTTTTCGTTTTCACCAAGTATTTGAGTCGACAATTACTCTTCTTGAAGGTCCATTCGAACTCAAATAAACACCTCGATTCGATATGAAGTCAACTTTTTTTCGTTTTCACGAAGTATTTGAGTCGACAATTACTCTTCTTGAAGGTCCATTCGAACTCAAATAAACACGTCAAGTCGATATGAAGTCAACTTTTTCTCGTTTTCACGAAGTATTTGAGTCGACAATTACTCTTCTTGAAGATCCATTCGAACTCAAATAAACACGTCGAGTCGATATGAAGTCAACTTTTTTTCGTTTTCACGAAGTATTTGAGTCAACAATTACTCTTCTTGAAGGTCCATTCGAACTCAAATAAACACCTCGAGTCGATATGAAGTCAACTTTTTTTCGTTTTCACGAAGTATTTGAGTAGACAATTGGTCTTCTTGAACTTCCATTCGAACTCAAATAAACACCTCGAGTCGATGTGAAGTCAACTTTTTTTCGTTTTCGCGAAGTATTTGAGTCGACAATTGGTCTTCTTGAACTTCCATTCGAACTCAAATAAACACCTCGAGTCGATATGAAGTCAACTTTTTTTTCGTTTTCACGAAGTATGTGAGTCGACCATTCCTCTTCTTGAAGGTCCATTCGAACTCAAATAAACACCTCGAGTCGATATGAAGTCAACTTTTTTTCGTTTTCACGAAGTATTTGAGTCGACAATTGGTCTTCTTGAAGGTCCATTCGAACTCAAATAAACACCTCGAGTCGATGTGAAGTCAACTTTTTTTCGTTTTCACGAAGTATTTGAGTCGACAATTCCTCTTCTTGAAGGTCCATTCGAACTCAAATAAACACCTCGAGACGATATGAAGTCAACTTTTTTTCGTTTTCACGAAGTATTTGAGTCGACAATTCCTCTTCTTGAAGGTCCATTCGAACTCAAATCAACACCTCGAGTCGATATGAAGTCAACTTTTTTTCGTTTTCACGAAGTATTTGAGTCGACAATTACTCTTCTTGAAGGTCCATTCGAACTCAAATAAACACTTCGAGTCGACATGAAGTCAACTTTTTTTCGTTTTCACGAAGTATTTGAGTCGACAATTGGTCTTCTTGAAGGTCCAGTCGAACTCAAATAAACACCTCGAGTCGATATGAAGTCAACTTTTTTTCGTTTTTACGAAGTATTTGAGTCGACAATTACTCTTCTTGGAGGTCCATTTGAACTCAAATAAACACCTCAAGTCGATGTGAAGTCAACTTTTTTTCGTTTTCACGAAGTATTTGAGTCGACGATTGCTCTTCTTGAAGGTCCATTCGAACTCAAATAAACACCTCGAGTCGATATGAAGTCAACTTTTTTTCGTTTTCACGAAGTATTTGAGTCGACAATTACTATTCTTGAAGGTCCATTCGAACTCAAATAAACACGTCGAGTCGATATGAAGTCAACTTTTTTTCGTTTTCACCAAGTATTTGAGTCGACAATTGCTCTTCTTGAAGGTCAATTCGAACTCAAATAAACACGTCGAGTCGATATGAAGTCAACTTTTTTTCGTTTTCGCGAAGTATTTGAGTCGACAATTACTCTTCTTGAAGGTCCATTCGAACTCAAATAAACACCTCGATTCGATATGAAGTCAACTTTTTTTCGTTTTCACGAAGTATTTGAGTCGACAATTACTCTTCTTGAAGGTCCATTCGAACTCAAATAAACACGTCAAGTCGATATGAAGTCAACTTTTTCTCGTTTTCACGAAGTATTTGAGTCGACAATTACTCTTCTTGAAGATCCATTCGAACTCAAATAAACACGTCGAGTCGATATGAAGTCAACTTTTTTTCGTTTTCACGAAGTATTTGAGTCAACAATTACTCTTCTTGAAGGTCCATTCGAACTCAAATAAACACCTCGAGTCGATATGAAGTCAACTTTTTTTCGTTTTCACGAAGTATTTGAGTCGACAATTGGTCTTCTTGAACTTCCATTCGAACTCAAATAAACACCTCGAGTCGATGTGAAGTCAACTTTTTTTCGTTTTCGCGAAGTATTTGAGTCGACAATTGGTCTTCTTGAACTTCCATTCGAACTCAAATAAACACCTCGAGTCGATGTGAAGTCAACTTTTTTTCGTTTTCACGAAGTATTTGAGTCGACAATTGGTCTTCTTGAAAGTCCATTCGAACTCAAATAAACACCTCGAGTCGATATGAAGTCAACTTTTTTTCGTTTTCACGATGTATTTGAGTCGACAATTACTCTTCTTGAAGGTCCATTCGAACTCAAATAAACACCTCGAGTCGATATGAAGTCAACTTTTTTTCGTTTTCACGAAGTATTTGAGTCGACAATTACTCTTCTTGAAGGTCCATTCGAACTCAAATAAACACCTCGAGTCGATATGAAGTCAACTTTTTTTCGTTTTCGCGAAGTATTTGAGTCGACAATTGGTCTTCTTGAAGGTCCATTCGAACTCAAATAAACACCTCGAGTCGATATGAAGTCAACTTTTTTTCGTTTTCACGAAGTATTTGAGTCGACAATTGGTCTTCTTGAAGGTCCAGTCGAACTCAAATAAACACCTCGAGTCGATGTGAAGTCAACTTTTTTTCGTTTTCACGAAGTATTTGAGTCGACAATTCCTCTTCTTGAAGGTCCATTCGAACTCAAATAAACACCTCGAGTCGATATGAAGTCAACTTTTTTTCGTTTTCACGAAGTATGTGAGTCGACCATTCCTCTTCTTGAAGGTCCATTCGAACTCAAATAAACACCTCGAGTCGATATGAAGTCAACTTTTTTTCGTTTTCACGAAGTATTTGAGTCGACAATTCCTCTTCTTGAAGGTCCATTCGAACTCAAATCAACACCTCGAGTCGATGTGAAGTCAACTTTTTTTCGTTTTCACGAAGTATTTGAGTCGACAATTCCTCTTCTTGAAGGTCCATTCGAACTCAAATCAACACCTCGAGTCGATATGAATTCAACTTTTTTGGTTTATTATCTTCGATAATGAACCATTGGAATCGCCCAAAGAAAAAATTTTTTTAACCCCCCCTCAAAATTTGTTGGTTTACGTTTCAAGATACGTAGATTCAGAAAATCGAATAAAAAAAAATCCGTCCGTCCGCCGTACGCCGTACGCCGTCCGCCGTACGCCGTACGCCGTCCGCCGTCCGCGCCACTTTGCCCAGTTAGCGTTGAGTTAAAATTACGAAATTTTTTTTATGGGTTTCGACCAACCCCACAATGGTCCTCGAAACTTTTCATAACCCTAGGTCAAGGGGAAGGGGTTCAAAACGAATTTTGAAATTTTGAAAATTCCATATCTCGAAAAATTCATATAGAACGGTATGTTTTTTATTTCATATTCCGATAGAGTTTGTTCCGTAGAATTTTTTAAGACCATCCGCAGCTTTGTACGACCAGCCGTTCGTTCACAATGAGGGCTCAAAGATTGTGCCTCACAACCCGATCGTGAATCAAACTGTTGAAATACAGGTCCATTTTCATACTAACAAGCTCTTTGGAACATCATATGGCTTAAGTGATGTCGAGTTGGTTGTTCTGAGGTGCGTTTCGTGCTACGGAAATGAAGGTAATTTCGAATGTTTGTTGGTAGGTACTTCTTTTATAGAAAAATTATTACCGACGTAGTATTAAAAACCCCAGAATTATATCGTATTAATTAATCATAATTAATAATAAATACAAATTATTAATACCTAACAATAAATTATAATAATTTTCACTAGGTAGGTACTTGATAAAATTGTTAATAATTAGTGATAATTGATAATTGATAATTGATAATTGATAATTGATAATTGATAATTGATCGTATTAATTAATCATAATAAACAATTGGTTCTCTTTGAAGGTCCATTCGAACTCAAATAAACACCTCGAGTCGATATGAAGTCAACTTTTTTTCGTTTTCACGAAGTATGTGAGTCGACCATTCCTCTTCTTGAAGGTCCATTCGAACTCAAATAAACACCTCGAGTCGATATGAAGTCAACTTTTTTTCGTTTTCACGAAGTATTTGAGTCGACAATTACTCTTCTTGAAGGTCCATTCGAACTCAAATAAACACCTCCAGTCGACATGAAGTCAACTTTTTTTCGTTTTCTCGAAGTATTTTAGTCGACAATTACTCTTCTTGAAGGTCCATTCGAACTCAAATAAACACGTCGAGTCGATATGAATTCAACTTTTTTTCGTTTTCGCGAAGTATTTGAGTCGACAATTGGTCTTGTTGAAGGTCCATTCGAACTCAAATATACACCTCGAGTCGATATGAAGTCAACTTTTTTTCGTTTTCACGAAGTATGTGAGTCGACAATTCCTCTTCTTGAAGGTCCATTCGAACTCAAATAAACACCTCGAGTCGATATGAAGTCAACTTTTTTTCGTTTTCACGAAGTATTTGAGTCGACAATTCCTCTTCTTGAAGGTCCATTCGAACTCAAATAAACACCTCGAGTCGATATGAAGTCAACTTTTTTTCGTTTTCACGAAGTATTTGAGTCGACAATTACTCTTCTTGAAGGTCCATTCGAACTCAAATAAACACCTCGAGTCGATATGAAGTCAACTTTTTTTCGTTTTCACGAAGTATTTGAGTCGACAATTACTCTTCTTGAAGGTCCATTCGAACTCAAATAAACACCTCGAGTCGATATGAAGTCAACTTTTTTTCGTTTTCACGAAGTATTTGAGTCGACAATTGGTCTTCTTGAAGGTCCATTCGAACTCAAATAAACACCTCGAGTCGATATGAAGTCAACTTTTTTTCGTTTTCACGAAGTATTTGAGTCGGCAATTACTCTTCTTGAAGGTCCATTTGAACTCAAATAAACACCTCGAGTCGATATGAAGTCAACTTTTTTTCGTTTTCACGAAGTATTTGAGTCGACAATTACTCTTCTTGAAGGTCCATTCGAACTCAAATAAACACCTCGAGTCGATATGAAGTCAACTTTTTTTCGTTTTCACGAAGTATTTGAGTCGACAATTACTCTTCTTGAAGGTCCATTCGAACTCAAATAAACACCTCGAGTCGACATGAAGTCAACTTTTTTTCGTTTTCACGAAGTATTTGAGTCGACAATTACTCTTCTTGAAGGTCCATTCGAACTCAAATAAACACCTCGAGTCGATATGAAGTCAACTTTTTTTCGTTTTCACGAAGTATTTGAGTCGACAATTGCTCTTCTTGAAGGTCCATTCGAACTCAAATAAACACCTCGAGTCGATATGAAGTCAACTTTTTTTCGTTTTCACGAAGTATTTGAGTCGACAATTGCTCTTCTTGAAGGTCCATTCGAACTCAAATAAACACCTCGAGTTGATATGAAGTCAACTTTTTTTCGTTTTCACGAAGTATTTGAGTCGACAAATACTCTTCTTGAAGGTCCTTTCGAACTCAAATAAACACGTCGAGTCGATATGAAGTCAACTTCTTTTCGTTTTCACGAAGTATTTGAGGCGACAATTGCTCTTCTTGATGGTCCATTCGAACTCAAATAAACACCTCGAGTCGATATGAAGTCAACTTTTTTTCGTTTTCACGAAGTATTTGAGTCGACAATTGCTCTTCTTAAATGGTCCATTCGAACTCAAATAAACACCTCGAGTCGATATGAAGTCAACTTTTTTTTGTAAAATATTCGGTTCCACTTAACGGTAACGGTGACAGCTGGAACGGCCCACCCCTACCTCTGATACTATCGAAATATCGACGTGTTGGCTTACACTGGCAACTAATATTGCTAGAATTGAGAAAATTGCTCTACAAAAGTGGCCCGGAAACTCAAGGCAATATTTATTGCCGCAACTATTCCACGTTGAAAGCAACATTTCTTGCCGGAGGTTGCTCAATAAATATTGCTCCTTAAAAATTGCTCAATTTTTACGTTTACACTTGAGAGGGAGATTTGGAAACAGTTGCTCCCGAAATGCATCGAAATTGTGCATCGATCCATTTTGGACTCGATTATACCGACACGGAGTGAGTTCTTTTCTGATTATATAGTTATGTAGATAATATAATATAATATCATATAATAATTATTAATATCATATAATAATTATTAACATCATATACATTAAAATTATTTTATATAGTATAGTTCTTTTCATACAGTGTATAATAATGATGGCAGCATAATAATGCATCCTTTTGTATGGAGTATTGCTCCCCCCAATACGAAAGGCATAATATTCACATAATGTTTTCCGAAGGATTAAAAAATCATTTTTTATAGAGGCTCCCTTTGTGCGAAAGTCCACTTTTCTTTGTAGACACATATTATGTGAAGAAGGGAGCAAAAAAAATGTTTTTCACAAAACTACACGAACATTAAAAAATGTATTGACATTAAAAATTAAAAAATATATTGAATAATTCAATATAATTAATTATTAATTAAAAAATCATTGACATTAAAAATTAAAAAATATATTGAATTAATTAAAAAATCATTTTTTATAAAGGCTCCCCTTGTGCGAAAGTTCACTTTTCTTTGTGGACACATATTATGTGAAGAAGGGAGCAAAAAAAAATGTTTTTGACAAAACTACACAGACATTAAAAAATATATTGACATTAAAAATTAAAAAATATATTGAATTCATTATTCATTTCGTAGGTACGTATTTACATTATTTTTTCATTTTTTATTTTTCTTCTTTTTTTCCAAGTAATTTGCTTGTTAACATGATAAATTGACATAAATGTTCAATTATGCATGAAAACACCCCGAAATACCGTCTTCAACCTTTTCCAGTTCGAAATGTTGCCGGAAGTTTTCCAAGGAGGCCGGACTTCATCGGCAACACGGACAAATGTTGCCGAAGTGGGTTCAACGCCCGAAAATGTTGCTCCACTTGCGGCAACTATTGCCGGCAATACCAGGCAACATTCGGCAATATCGCCGAAACGAGAATAGTTGCCCGGCAATATGGAGCAAGATAAATTGCCGAGAGAAATGTTGCTTGTGTAAAGGCCCCTACTAGGTGGTAGGGATGCACGATACTGTATCGATATATCGGACTATCGATACTTTGTTTGCAATATATCGATATTTTTACATCGATAGTTTCAATCCACGATACTTGGAAATATCGATATGCGTTATGCGATACATCGATACTTCAAAATTGTGGAGAAATCGTTGAAAATGTTTGAAATTTGTCTGCGCCAAGCGAGCTCTCACGCGGGATTGCTGCCGGCGGCGCTCGGCGCTGGCTGGCAAGCAGGCTGGCGGTGTCGGTTTGTTCCCCCTCCGGCAGATGGCGCTGGCGAGCTACCTCACCTCGTCTCCCCGCCCTCCCCGCCAGCGGCACCCGTTTTTGTTTTATTTCGCGTAGCGCGAGACGAAATATATTTCAAATACGCAAGCGCACAATGGCTCCGGCCAAAAGCGAGGTTTGGAAGTATTGGGATAGAGTTGGCCCCCGAAAAGACTGCAAAGCACAGTGCAAGAGGTGCAACAAGATTTACAGTACATCCAAAAATACGTCCAATTTGTGGTCCCATTTAAAGAACAGCCACCAAATTACAAGAAGTAACCAGGTTGAGGCCAGTCGAGGTGACGTGGATCTACGTGAGGGTAGCGAAGACGAAGAGAGAGTCGACAATCCTGACGTAAGTATAAATTTAGCGACATTGTACAGGTTGGATCAAGTAAGCATTAGCATTAATAACCCGAACAAAAGGTATTACTACTTGTTGAAATTATTGTCAACAATTGCAGTTACAAATTGCCAATATCATATTACTATTTATTTAGAGATTGCCAATTTTGTGATTAGCTCTGTTAACATCTTTGTCACTATTGCTCCGTCTCTATCCATCTTCGCATTTCCACAACACAGTGGCACATTCTATTTTAATCTCTTTCCGGGATAGGGTGATCAAAGCTCGTTAAAGCTCAACACTGTAAAAACGGAGCCTGGGATTGAAGTAGCGTTTCCCTATCTACTACTGGGAATCCCAGGTTTCGTTTTTATCGTGTAGGTAAAAAAGTTCGGTCGCGGAAACACTGCCCGTTCGAGAGATAGCCAATTACTTTGCACCAAAGTAACCTTCACGCATCGAGTAATTCGACGTCAAAATATTTGAGAACGGTATTTTTATTTTTTCTGTAATTTAACTATTATTTGTAGTGAATATTATGAATCTTAGTGGCTCTACATTATCAATACTAGGTTTAGTAGTATAAAGATTTTAGACGGATTTACCCTTGTCCTGGTCTTAGAGACATGATACTTACCGAAGGTATTTGGTTCCTATTTGACTTGGTATCAATGTGCCATGTTTTAGCGTAAATAAACGTTTTACTTACCAAAAAATTGTTTCCTCTCTTGCAATACAAAGTTTTTACCGGAAAAGAAGTAGTGCGACCCTTTTTTCTGGGATATTTAACACCTGAGCCCAATTCAAAGCAAGATTATGGAACGGAGTGAAAAAAATCGCTCTCTGCTCGATAGATCATTCGATATTTGCATATATCGATATATTTTTGGCGATATATCGATATTCAATATCGAAAGCATTCAACTATATCGATATTGAAAATATCGATATTTATCGATTCGATATGCATCCCTACTAGGTGGTAGTTGAGCTCAAAAGCCATCTCTGGTTTGGGCGGGTAAAATTTATTTTCAATATTTTAACCAAAACTTGGACCTCGTTTACTCTACTTCCAAACTGTAAACGTTCCTTAGTAACAGAATGACCAAAAACCTAATTTTGGGAAAATTCATTACTTGGTCACTTACGTTAGGTATAGGTGCCTAGTTAAATTCATTTCAAATTTCAATGCCTCGAACAAATTTCTCTTTTGAGTACTCAGGAATACCTATCGAATTTTCCTTTCGATTCTGGTATCGCACGTCACTAGTTTGCACTTCCAGTGCAGAAAGTGGTTTCAGAAGTTCCGGAACTCCACGGGATTTTCCGTCACAGTTCTCATTCGAGTTCGAGAACCGTCAGAACGCACACTCCGCATCCACAAGCTTTAATAGTATCCATGGGATATGAGACCTCGGTGCGGGCAACACTGAACCACAAACAAGAACCCCCTTCTCATCAGAACAACGGGCGAGGCGTCTGTGGAAGGGGAATGGATTTTCTGCTCAAACTCGGGTCGTCAACGTGTGATGTAACCTAAAGTTTTCGGTTTGAATTGAATCTATTTTACTGAGTCAGTGCCGTCCGTCGGTTTCATCTGTTTCAGTTTGTGCTTCCGTATTAACACTACAGAAATATGAACGCGGTTTACGACAACCGATTTGAAATCGGTTGTGAATCGCGTTTATGTCGAGTCTCGAGTCTTTCTAGGATCGCCGCCATCTTGTCCAACCGCATTTTCTCATCGGATTATAAGGTAAGAACTAGAATCTAATCCCTTGTCTCCGCGTCACGAATTATTTATTATTCATCATACATGCTGTAACGAATTATTCATCTCCTTTGTCTCAACTATTCAGAAGAGGCAAAAACCGATTTTTCAGTCTTGGGGTCATTTTCAAAAAAACGAGGCGCTTTGGAGATGACAAACCGTTCCATTATGAATTTCGATTTATAGACCCGACTGGGGTCTTAATTAATTAACATTTCAAATTATAAACATTTTTATAAACTAGGAAAGGATGAGGGAATACCTACTTGAGTTTTCTTTTAGGTAGGTATACATTTTCAACCCGTTGCGTCACACCATCAGAAATTCCATCTAGATCACACCAGGGGCCTATTTCATAAAACTACAAGTCTTATTTTACAGGCATTTTTTCACAATTTACAGGCGAAAAATACGTACAGACGTTTCATAAAGCTACACCAGTAGACTTGTAAGTTCCAGTGAATATTACAGGTTTACAGGTAACTTATGACAACTGTACAGGCGTTTCTCAATTATTTTCTACAAGTGACAAGTTTACAACTGTAAAAACTGACGACATTTTTAACCTACCTTTTGAGTACTGTAGACTGAGGGGTTTTAAGTTACAGGATAGCGTCATCAAGTTTATTTTCACATTCATCGTCCTCAGTTACCATTACCCGTTATATCGCCTTATTTTTCGCCCGTTGCGTTGGTTGATTTCATTCCATTAGGTATGTGGAGGGTAATGAATTAATCAACCATTTTCTATAAGTAACTGAATGGGATAATTTTTGTTGGGAATTAAACAGTTATGAAATTTCAAATTTCAGTCTTTAGAGTATAATTCTTTTAACCCTTTATTTTTGGGTTAAAAACTTATGGTTTTTTATATAATTTTTTCAAAATTTTCGCTTAATCCCGTTATAATCCACTCAAATGAGGTGGAATTGGACTTGGAAAAAAATTAGTGCATCCCATATCGAAAATAATGGGAAAATAATGTATGGTGTCACTGGTGACACCTTGGGCGGGGCAGTGCTTGATATCATCTGGAAACGTGTCAGGAGTGACACCTTGGGCGATGAAGGATGAATTGGAGGGTACATAATTAGGGGTGAGGAAGATTCAATAAAAAAAAATTTTAAATAGAAATGGTGCAATATTTTATTGCTTAGAAAGAAAGCTGGTTCAGGAACATCATATTGTTATATCACATTATTTCTTAGATTTTTCAAATCAAATTATCTGTTTTCAGTCTTACACATTTCAACATTATATCACAATATAAAAATCACACATTTCTCAGGAACACCATTTGTTACATAAAATTATTTATCTCAGCACTTAGGGAACTGAATTCAAGTCATCACAGTTTCTTAGTCGATTCCAATGGTTCATTATCGATAATAATAATCCAAAATAATCATAAATTGGCACAAATTGAGAAAAATTGAACGGCAAATAAAACAGTTGGCACAAATCAAGCTAATTGAAGGACGAACAAAATAGTTGTCACAAATTGAGAAAAATTGAACGACAAAATGGAAACAAATCAAAACGCAAAATATTGGGTAAAATAAACAATAGACGTAGAAAAAGTATGCCTCTAATCCAACATTTTCATTTGAAAAAGTGGAAGCATTTACATTTTCCCCCCTCACAGGCAATGCAGAGGTCGTGTGATAAATGTAGAAACAGTTTCTTTCTTTTATTGCGCACAGCCTCACGTTACATTTCACGCAAAAAACCGAGGTTTGATTTTTGTGGCAAAACCTACATTTCCCACGACTTCCAAACGAAAGAAGATGGTTGTTACCATCAGTCCTGACATCAGTACATGGTTTGGGTGATACTTTAGTTCCACTTCGTCTTTTACGACGGTGCAAGAGCAAAGCGTCAGCCACATCTAACCTGAAATCTAACAATGAATATTTGCAACCAGGGTTGTCATATCTGTACATCAACCACGCATTGTTCAAAGAAATGTCAATCAAATGAGCAAATATCGCCATGTACCATTTGAACCTTTGAAGTGGGGTTTTGTACAATGCAATGAGCATATCGGATTTGTCGACACCGCCCATGTAGGAATTATATTCCTTGACAATCTTGGGACAGGGGACTGGCACTCTTTTCTTCGATTGAGAACACCACCTACTGATTGTAGTAACTGGCTCCGCTCCGACGTATGACGATCCAATGGTAATGGTTTTCGTATCAACCCATTTGATGATAGTGACTTTCATTTTGTTGTCAACGACTTGATCGTATGCTCCTCTTCCCTTCTTTCCTAACTCGGTATCGGTCTTCAAGGTTAGGTTGGCTCCATCCAATCTGTTGCTCCTCAACGTACCAATAGAGAGGATGCCATAGTAATGTCTGAGAAGGTACATTAGGCGAGGAGAGCTAAAAAAATTGTCAAAAAACACAGCTGTCAGTGCAGGATTTTTTATAGTTTTGCATAGTGCTAAAACGCATTTCGACGAGAAATTTTCACCTTGCTCTCTGTCCGTGAATTCTATCCCATCGAAGGATTGGTCCCCAGCATACAGAAGAAAGTCGTAAACGATACCACTTATCCCGCATCTTGAAAATACTTTAAATCCCCATTTGATGGGCTTTTAGGCATATATTGCCTGCGACTGCCAGCTTTCCGTCCTTTATATGCGACCATCATCTCGTCAACTGAATACTTGGAATCTATTCCTGTGATGCTGAGGAATCTGTCACGAAGATACGCAAGTAGCGGACGCACTTTGAAGAACTTGTCGTTAGAAACGACGTTGTTATCAGTAAAGTGAAGGGCACTTCTGATTTTCGTATACTTATTTCTCGACATGATTTTTGTCACACGATCACAGGAGGTTCTTGCTGCTCAGTACATGCGGTAATTCTTCATTTTGATTAGTCCCATATTTATCTGAACAGCTAAAAAATCACGTATGTCATTGGGCGTCAGTTGCGCACAGTTTCCCTTCTTCTGAATACTGTACCTATTACTTTCTTCAGCTATCATTTTTATTAGGTCATCGGTGAAGAATTTGGTGAAGTAATGGATTGGTCCTTCTTCAGGCCTGCGTGGTTCCATAGCATTTGGTAGGGTTACTTCCCGCTTGAAGCGTTTTCTCTTCCAATCGAAGTGTTCATATTTCGGGTTTTTGGCCTTCGATTTCTTACGAATCTGCTTCGATGTCATTCTTGCACGTTGAATTGCGCCTCTTTTTTTCTTGGTCGTTCTATTCCTGACCGGCAACACTGAAGGTCCAGGCAATGGTTCATTCCTTTGGTCTTCGTATCCAGGTGGTTCAACTAAATTGCTTCCGAGTTCCACCGGCACAACATCGAACATTTCTACATCGTCCAACTCGTTTTCAAAAAAATGTGGGAGATTCGCATCCGTTGGTAACTGCACTTCATTGATATCGGTAGTAGTGTCTATAATTTCACATGGCTCCTCCTCATCATACTGCTGTGGTTCTAAAACTTCATCAAAAAGTTCAGAAATTTTGGTCTCAAAGGAAAAATGTGAGAGATTCGCATCCATTGGTAGCAGCATTTCACCAATATTGGTAGTATTGTCTATAATGTCACATGGCTCCTCCTCATCATACTGCTGTGGTTCTATTACTTCATCAAAAAGTTCGGAAATTTTCCTCTCCATTGCTTCATCTCCGTCGTCCTCGGAGTCTTCTTCTCCCGAGTCATGGGAGTTCTTTGGAACTAGCGAGAGGAGGTATTCCCCTCTTGACCTGTAGGTAGTACTTCTGTTCTACAAAAGAGAAAGAAAAGGAAAATTTAGAATATCATCTTGGTCTAAATCAAACCACTAAAGTACCTACTTACACGGTGACATGAGTGGACCGAATAAGAACGACTCATGTCCCAGGGTGTCATGAATGACACCATCAAAAACAACCTACTCCCATGGTGTCACTAGAGACACTAATAAAAAATACCATTTTTCAACTTACGTAATGGTTTTTCCCAGAAAGAAACTATCTGAATCGCTAAAGAATGATATGTTTTGAATAGTATCATTCATGGAATGTCAGCAATACTTGTAATATACGTGTAATAAAATCAGAAACTTACCTGTCGTGAAGGTCGCACCATGGTCTTTGAGTTCACTGGAGTGACACAAAAAATAACCTAATAGCAGGAGGTTTCGTGGGTTATTACTTCCAAGGGGTGCCAACATGAAAAGAATACATCTCAACGCATCCAGAAGAGATGTAGTCAGAGTCATGGATGAAGTAGAAAAAATATTAAAAATCTGTGAAAGCTGGTGTCACTAGTGACACCATGGGCTATAAAGGGTTAATGGTCAAAGAGATCACAAAATAGTACTTAGGTTTTGGTCCGTACACACATCTTGTACACACTCCACTACAATCCGAGGAAAGTGCTGAGTATATGGAGAGCATTCAGGGATCAACAAATCCCTTTCCAATTTAAGGATCTCCAAATCTTTAATGTACTTTTCTCTCTGCATGATTTCTATGAATAGTTTTTTAATCCTTAGTTTCTTCTCCTCATCATTCGCCACTGTTGATGAGAACGCTCCCATCAACACTTCCTTCCTCTCTCTCATTAACTTAAAAATTTCAATACGGCCCTCTTTTTTTGTACTCATTGTGGAAGACGATTGTAATGATACGCTACGCTAACCGTTCGAAACCTTCCAAATTTATTTATTCCTTGTTGTCATGACTGCTTGTAACTTGTTGTTCTTGATTATCTACCTACATAAACATAACCTGCCTTACGTAACCTCTCCTGTAAAAAATCTCCTGTACATTGTCATCTTTCTTACAAGTGTAGAATATCTTTGTGAAACACTTGTACTTTTACAGGTTCCTGTGAGCACTGAGCATTACAGGTTCCTGTTGCCTGTAGACTTGTACACTTGTAATTGTAGTTTTATGAAATAGGCCCCAGGAGTCCCACAGACTCCTTCACAATTTTTGCTCATCTCGAGCCAAAATAATCCATATTTATATAAATTAACTCAAGTTTCGTCTACTGCGAGCACAAGGAACAACTTTTCTTCGGAAGGGAAGGGAAAGGGAGGGGGTAAAATAAAATATATCGCTGTTTCGAGACAAAACCTGTATTCTGTAAAAGTATTCGTAAAAATTGAAAATAAAAAACATCTTTGAAGTTAAAAACTAAAAAAAGCATGACAATTAAATCCAAGACTAGTTATATAATAGAAAAGAACGGATCCAGATCAGTAAAATGAAAAAAATTCTCTCACAAACATAGGCAAAATTTAAAATGAAAAACATCTTTGAAAATGCATCTTTGAAGTTGAAAAGTAAATAAAGCACTACAAAGAAATACAAGACTAGTCATATAAAAAAATAATATTCTCTCATAAATATAGGCAACTAAAAAGTCAACTAGAAGAAAAATAAACGAGCTTTCTCTTATCATTCAATCGCAGGGGAAAACTTCCCCGTTTGGTACGACTAGTCACTATCACTGTTGTTTGGAATTTTTCTCACACAGTTTTGCACAATTGATGCACAGTTTTCTTGAGCACTGGTCCAAACAAATCGGGTTTTTGCATCTTACACAAGCGTAGGAGGTTTTTCTTTTCAGTCTGGACGGGCAATAAGTACAGTATTTCCTTACTGGTAACTTGGCAGAAGGGAGTTCTGATGGTTCTTCGTTACTTGGGCCTGCTTCGCTGGCACCCGCCGTTTGGGGGTTCAGGAACCGCCGAATTTCCTCCAACAAAGGCCTTGCCAAGTTTGGATTGCCAGATCGCTGTTGGACGTGAGGGAGTAACATCTGCCAATTTTCTCACAAAAATCAGTCTTCGTTGTAGCGAATTGTTCCTGAAGCACAAGTGCACGATAAACGCGTTCACGAGACTGATGTTTATCACCCCTGAAAAGAGTGTGAATGGCCACCTTTCGCTTTTACGTTTTGAAGAGAAAACACTGCACATAAAATCCATAGCATCAACACCGCCTTGGATTTTATTGTAAAAGGCTATGATTTCTTCCAACCCAGTCGCATCATCTGTACCTTTCCCGTAGTGCATACATGAGATCAAGTTGACAACTTTATTTGTTTTCACTTTTTTGGAAAGCAAAGTTATCTTCTCATCTGAAAATCCATACAGTGTATCCATTAGAGGCCGTTTCTTCGTGGCCACGAATTCGCAAGGTAAAATCGCTTTGTTTTTTTTTTTTTTTTCAATGTCCCGACGTACGTTAGTTTCATTTTCCTCAGCTCCTGATCAGCTTCGTATGAACTGAACCAATTATCAGCCGTAATGTTTCTGTTCGAATTTCGCAACGGTCTTGCCAATCGAATAAGTGATTGCGTGGGGATGGATAGTTTGCGGCGTAACTCATCTGGTAAAGTATCTCCTTCAGAGCCTTTCCCTTTGTAAATGTAGCAGTTGTACAAATAATTCGTGTTCGAGTCTGCCAAACACATTAGTTTGATTCCATACTTCGCAGGCTTGGATGGCATATAAACACGGAACCGACAATTTCCTCTGAAAGGGACAAGTGATTCGTCAATCGTGACAGTGGCACTCGGAACGTATAATTTCTGGCAATTGGAGACAAATCGTTCAAATACGGAAGAAATAGCCGCTGCAGGATCAGTCTGCTGACGAACTGAACGATCGTCGGGATTATCAAATCGTAAAGATTTTTTTATAACAATGAATCTATTGACAGACATTGTCAATCGAAAAATGGGTGGAGGGCATTCATCTTTACGAAACATGGCTCTGACATCCTCCTTCTCTTCTTATATAACTCAATGTCAGCTAGAAAAGAGGAGACTTTGAGGCACAATATTGAAATAATTACTCCTGCATCACACGAGAGTCTGTGAGACTCCCCGAAAAATTACGTTCGGATCACACGTGGAGTCTCACAGGCTCCCTAGGTTTTAGTTCAAAGGACACTCACCTTGTAGGAAATACACAAGGGCCCCTTCCTCGTCGGACTTCTGTTGGTAACTAATTTCTTGAGGAATACATCTTGCACCAAAGCTCGCCTGGGCTCAAGGGTGCCAACCACTACAAATCAAATTTCCCCGGGAGTCTGTCAGACCTACATGTGACGCAACGGGTCAAAATACAAATCAGTCTTACTCTTTAGCCCTAGTCTTGGCACAAAAAATGAAGGTCGACGAAGCTTCTCAAATATTTTTTTTTTCGTTGCCAAATATCTTCAGGATTACGGGAAAAATAGTTTAAATATTCATATTTGTCCATGACCATTAGTTATTGGCACTTTTGTGAATGAGATTCTGGTATCTCATTGCCAAGATACCAATGCTCATTACATAGGGTGCAATAATCTTCATGAATCACTACATCTGGTAGGTACATAATCTGGTAATAAAACGAAAAAATCAATGAATAACAGTCACATTTTGAAAAACAAACAGTTTATTGAAATATCACAAGGTATCATTCACAAAGATACAAAATAACTTAGAGAGAATTCGCAAGAATGTCAATCACAAAGACTAGTAATTGTTGAGCGAGGTTACATAAGGCATCAATTACTTATACAAGTAGGAAATACGTACGTGACATCACAAGGTAACAGTCACAATAACTGTAAGGCATCAATTACTTATACTAGTAGGAAATACGTACGTAACAGTCACAATAACAATAAGGCATCAATTACTTATACTAGTAGGAAATACGTACGTGGCATCACAAGGTAACAGTCACAATAACTAGTAAATACTTGAACGAGAGATCACGAAATGTGTTTGGAAGAGATGAAAATCACAATAGCAGTTAGGTAGATAGTTATTATAGAATTATTTTGAGAAAACCTAGACATGAGTGTGTCAGATTTTAAGTTATAAGCAGTCTATTTTGAGGTATGGTATTCCAGAAAGCAGTTCCTCTCTCTTACCATACACAGCCTCACGTTGCACTTAATGCACGTGACCAAGGTGTAATTATGAAGGCATAATTTACATCGCCCCCATGTTTCATAAGCAGGGTAGTGGGCGAATTGGTCGTATCTCACAGTCAATGTTGGATCATTTGAGTGAGATTTACTCACTTTCAAGCTGACTGCCTCGTTGCTGCGACGCCTCCCAGGTGGCTGAGCTCTATCAACAAACAGAAGGCTGTCAGCAATGTCAATTCGGAATTGTTTCAGTCTCATCTGCTTTACGGGCTTCTGAATATCGAACGCTTCCCCTTTTTCTCGTTTTTCATTGAGTATTGGAAACCCTCAGGCGTCCATCATAATTTGTGTTTGGTAAATTATCATCACGTCACCAATAAACCATCAATCTTACGTATTGTGTATTGTTTTCTTGACTAAAAATTGAATTGAATTATAACAAGTACTGGAATGGGGTTAAATTCGTAGTACTACTCATGCTAAAGCTCTCATAACCTAACGCCGACGATCACCTCACGCGTCTCTCAAAGTCAAAAATAACGCGCGAGGCTTACGATAATCGTTAATTAAATTATTTAAACATAATCAAGGACTCACCGGGTTGAAGAAATAAAGCAGTTTTGACCGTGAAACAAACAGCAAAGTAGACCTGACTGGAACAGGATGAGTCCAGAACGAAGGTTGTGGCAGAATGATCGCCGATCAGAGTCTGAAGTAGTCGTAGTGCACCAGTTCGGCTCTGTACGGGAAAGGTTGCTTTCTGGCTTCTTTTGTGATGGTTACAACTCGTGGGGGAGGAATTCTTCCCTCGTTTTCATGAGCCTCTCTGGGTCATTTCGCGAAAAGTGGCATATTTAGGGTTTGCATTTTTCCAAAATTATTTCAAGGCTTTCAGCAATTTTTTTTTTCATCTATGCCCTTTCTGACCTACTCAAGGTCATCATAGAAATGCATAGTTTTCGAAATAGAGGCACTTGAAATATGTTTTACTCCACAGGAGTGAGGTTGTGTCCACAGGAGTGAGAAATTGTCATGAAGTTACTCCAAATCAACTTTATTTAACATGGAAATAAAAATAACACATTGTCACATTTATTGGTATGAAACATTTTTATAGGTATGACATGAATGTGCAAATATAGAAAATTCAACTACCTTGGAAAAATGTCAAGAAATGAAAAAAACGCTTGTGACTAAGGCAAGTACATGCTTAAACGTGGATAAGGAACGAACTCTCATGCCCAAAATGAAAACACAGGAAAATAAAGACACAATTCAACACACTTTAAGAAAATATCAAGTACTTAACTATAAAACTTGACTATAGAACATGTACACAAAATGGAAACATGTTAAAATATAAAAATAATTCAGCTGACTTGAAACAAATGACAAGAAATGAAGAAAAACAATTTAGCGTGACTAAGTAACGTACCTACAATCTCAAAATGAAAACATGGAAATTTGCCCAAAGATAAGAAACAGCAGTCTCAAAAAACATTTGATAGGAACATTAAATGTTAGGTAAATTTTACCTACCATTAAAGGTAGGTAAACTTTACCTACCTACCCAGTCTTTAAGTTCGTGGTACCTTCCTACAATTAGGGTCAAGTGGGGTAATTGGGAACAAAATCTGTTGTTTTTGGACATTTCGAGTGTAATATTATCACTGTGTTCGTGAAAACTGAGTCGCCAATTTTTCTTCGACGAATTCTCGTTCAGTGACATCTATTCCAACTTTCCCTGCCGTCCACGCAAGAAATAACTGTTTTTTGTGGCGCATTTTTTCATGTTCTCATTTACCCCAGGAATTCCCAATTACCCCGTTCAGTTGGGGGTAATTGGGAATAGCTACATTTTTTTCTGCAAGTGCTTTGTGAAGCCGGACCCTCAGAAACTTTAATTTTTACCACTCGCTTCGCATTGAGCTTTCTAACGCCATGTTCCCAATTACCCCATAGTATGTTCACAATTACCCCACTAAGTGATCTCAATTACCACAAGTGTTGTTCAAATTTACCCCATGAGGTAAGTAACTAGAAATGAACTAACTAGAAGTAAATGACTCTCTCAGCACATTTGACCAACTAGTTGGAAATTATTGGAACTTAAAAAAATTTATTTAGACGTTTGTGGAAATAGGAAGTGACGTTGCACAAGGAAAACAAACTTCTTCATATTACGGTAACATAGGTAGAACTAGAATCATAGGAACGAAATCATCAGTTAGAAAGTAAAATATACCTTTTTTTTTTTTTTTTTTTTTTTTTTTCTTAACTTTATTGCACAAAATGCATTACAGTTAGGATAACAATGGATTTTCAAGAAATATTAATGTGGAACATGTGAGGGAGTGGAAGTCCATTGACTTTCTCCCATTAAATATTTCAAGTGATCATATTATGTTAGTGGAAGTAATAAATAGAAGGAGGAAGAAAATATAGATAATTATTAGTCACTTTCACTCGGTTGTAAGGAGGTCTGTGTGGCGTTTTCGCTTTAGTCTGCGACTAGCGCGAACTGGAGGGACTGTTTCCATGATGTCGGCAGCTAGGGGATTAGGGTGGTTTGAGAGCCGCTGGTGGAATCTTGAGTATGCTGCATTTAATACCTCTTGTACTGTGGGCATTCCAACATCTTTATGCAGATTAGAGTTCCTAACGTACCAAGGTGCATCGGTAATTACCCTCAACACCCGGTTTTGGAAAGTTTGTAATCTCTTGATCTGTGAATCAGACGCACCTCCCCATATCTGGCAGCCGTACTCCCAAATTGGTCGGATTAGCATGATATACATCAGCCGTTTCGTAGCGAGTGACAAAGGGGATTGGTTACCTATGAGTGGTTTGAGCGTTTTTAAGCGATGTCGGCATCTTGTGAGTGTGGAAGTAATGTGAGCGTTGAATGTCATTCTTTTATCCAGAGTTACTCCCAGGTAGCGCACTGCTGATTGTGAGGGGACGACCTCTTCCCCAATGCTCAGTACAGGTTCAGAATAATTGTGAAGGTAGGTGAATGTCACGGAGCACGATTTAAGTGGGTTCAGCTTTATTTTCCATTTAACAGCCCATTCGTTTAAATCAAATGTAAGCTCCTCTAGTTCCAGCCCTGCTCTCTCTCCTCGCGGAGAGCTGCATAGGAAAGCTGTATCATCCGCAAATTGTGCTGTGGTCGCTTCGGGAGGTATGGGGATGTCGCCCGTGTATATGAGATATAACAGCGGACCCAGGACGCTCCCTTGCGGAACGCCGGCTTGTATGCATCTTACTTGAGAGAGAGCTTCTTGGTACTTTACTGAGAAGGTGCGGTTTGATAAGTACGAAAATATACCTACACGTAGACTTGAACATCACTTTTCCACCACGTCGACATGCCCGCCAAAATCATGAAGTTCCCTTCTACCTTCTTTAATGCACGACGGAGTACAGCTATCACTTGCGAAATGCTGTAGTATCCTGGTCATTATCCGAAAGTGGGGAATTCCGGAACTCTATTTTGACCAGCATTCAAACATGAATTATGGGGTTTTTTCTTCTGAAATTCTGTTTTGGGTGGCCCAGTAGGACACCTCTAGTAATATGCAATCATTAATATGTTTATTCTAGGCGAAAAGTGGAAATTTGTAAAATTGGGAAGTGAGGGAGATAGAAAAGTGAAAAATCATTTGTAAGGGAGACAGATGATGAATGAGGAGGGTAGAAAACTCTCAAAAAGAACACTGGGCCAAATAATTATTATGAACGAATATAATTATGCTATAAAATTCTCAAGTAAACTCATGTCGCTTGTCGACGAAAACATTTTTTTTAAATTCGCTAAAAAGGAACATGGTTAAAAAAAAAAAAAAACGGAATATCATCCTCCTGCATGTTCAAGCACTTTCTGTGATACAGTTTTGCGCACAGCGACACTACTCATTCTGACACTTCTCCCACATGTGAAACAGAATCCTCGTCGTTTGGATAATTTTTGTGATTTAGAATTTAAGAATTAGGTATTACTTCGATTACCATCAATCGGGATTTCAAGTTGCGAACCGACTTGAACTGATGGATCACAATCGATTCATGGTTCATGAACTCTTTGATTTTTTTCTCAAATAAATTGACAGTCTCGAGGATTGTTGATTTAAACAGGTCCTTCACGACATGTTTCGCCATTTTCTTATGCGGATTCAAACCTTAGCCGGTAGGTACTGAAAGTATCAGTCTTGGACACCCATTGATAATATGCGATCTCGCCGTTTTTAAATGGCTGATATGGTATCTGAAGATCCTTGCATGAGCCACACTTTCTTTCTAGACACGAAATACAATTTTTTCGCCTTCTGTTCTAGTCGTTTGTGATTCCTCCAAACTCAACGCGATTTGTTGCTTGCCAGGCGTTGTTGGTGTTTCCGAAGTTTGTGTATCAGGCGGCAGAGATGGTTGGTTGGTAGCAAGGTTTGTTTTGTTGTTTTGGTACCACTTCCGAAACTTCTCTCTCCAGATTTTTCTGTTCACTCGTTCACTTGTTTTCGTGGAGTCATGTCCTTTGCCAGTTTGATCTAAAGAGGAAAAAAAAGAAAAAGAAACGAACCGCTCAGATTTAAAAAAAGTTGAGAAGGCGTGATGGTGTTGCTTTAAAATTAAAATATGCCTTGGTATTTTAATGGAAACCCGGCACTGGCCGGAGCATCCCCGAGTACGAATATTCGGCATTCGGCGAACATCGAGCGACCCTCCACAACACTATTTCCTATTGGAAATAGGCGAGCATCGGCTAGGTGCTCAACGAATACCGCATGTGTGGAGCCGGGGTTATACATTTTTGTACTACAATACACAGTACGCTGTACAATAGAAAAGTCAAACAGAAAAAATAATTTAACAGTGACTAGAACAACAGCAGACTGCACTCTACAACATATCCGATGAAATATGTAGGTATGTACTAACCTTTTTGGTCTTATACTATATTATACTGTCAATATAGTATATTAAAATTAATTAAAATTCCATCAACAGATTTTAACATCCACCCAGATCCCTTGAGTTCAAAGTTGTCCATTTCCATTACAATTTGTTCAAAACTCTCCAATAAATATTTCTTCAAGTCTGTTGTTAGTGATATTTCTTCATTTTTTGTTTTAAAATTGACATCTACATATAACATTTTCACCAACTACTTGATTTTTCTTATCCCCATCATAAATCTTAATTTTATAAAAAGTACATTCTAAAAGTAAATTTGCTTTAATGTTTTCCATTCCCTCAAATGTTTATTCAAAACAGATGTAATATTTTCCTGAGAATTGAGTAAAAAACTTTCTGGAAGATGAAAACCATTTATCTTTTTGAAAAAAATATCGACTGCAGTTGCCTACTTTCGCTACAACTTTACCATCCTGTAAAGGGACAGCAAACAATCTCCTTAATTTTTGTGAGCCATGACCATGTTCGGATTCTGGATCGCTGTTTGCTCTTTTCCCTAAAGACATTGTACCACTTGAGGTGGGAGCCGACAGTGGAGTGAATATTGATCTCAAGCAACTATGATTTAAATAATTAATTCTATCAATAAGAAGTAAATTGCATAAAGTGCAACTTAGTTTTTTTTTTAATGCGCTTAGAACTAATATGGGTTCTGACTTTTTTATTCTTGACAGAAGTACCAGGAGCAGTGTCATGATTGTCATCATCAGTGTCATCATCTTCCCCGTCTTGATCACAATCGTTCCTTTTTTCAAACGACAATTCAAACGCATTGTCACGATTCCCCAGGTATTTTACGATGAATGAATCGGCTGTTTGAACATAACAACAATGAATATAATATATATATTTCATTATATTATAATGAATATAAGGAGGTACCTATATGTATTATTACTTGTAAAGGTTGTTGAAGTTATGATCAAAAACTTGGGTGAAACTGAAAGTTTTCATAGATAGTTAATAACTGTGACATAATATGACAATAATTGTAGAATTATAATAATAATTTGAGAATTATCCTCAAACTAGATTTAAACAATTATTCAAACAACGTTTTAATTTTTTAGTTTTTTGTTAACTATTAGGTTGCTACTCACCTATATTAGGTTGCTACTCACCTATACTATAATAGGTGTCTGAAGATTTCATGAATGGCTCCCCATAGCGTCTGGGAAGCCACACATTCTTCACCGCTCCAGTAACCCGACTTTTGAGTCGGGCTGCTATGGCCTCACCATACCTCGTGTTGATCTTCTTCACCCTTTGTAATACAAATTCTTACCCAATGGGGAGCTATTTCATGGAGTAGGTCCGTTCGAGTTGGTGGACATCTCCATCGACAGCCTTTAAGTTTCTTAATAGATCTTCCATACCTATTTTCTAAAATAAAATTACACGAAAAAATAGCTTGAAAGTTTATTGCATGAGGATTGGATAGAATAAACTCATTCTTCAGTCACAAAGGCTGCACAATTATGAAATATATAAGGAAGAGAGTTGATGAGCTTTTACCTGAAAAAATTAGCAAGATCATGTGAATAGTGGTGAAATTTGTGCATGGTCAGATAGATATACTGAAGGTTGACAATTTGTTTAAAAACAATTTTTTCCTAAAATGTTAAGCATCTATTCATCATGCTCACTTTCACCCCACTCAGGCTCACTTAAATAATTTAAGGGGTCTAACGTAAATAAGCCTGAATCGAATTCTATTGAGTATGAATTCCTTTCAGCTTCGTTTGATTCCCGCATCAATGAACTGTTGCATGAATTACACAGTGAAACGAACTGACACTTAAACAAATTTTCATCGCATTCATAACATGTCTCTGTTAATGAAAAACCCAACTCCATTGAACCCCTAGGGAGAATGAAATGTTTAACATGTAAACTCCCAAGTCGTTCAGAATAGTTGAATTTTTCATCGGCACATGAATGACAATATGAAGCCCCGTCAATCTTCAAAAAGTTTGTCTTAACACATATGTACAACTTATCAAAATTTATAGAGTGATTCATAATTGCTCACCTGAGGGCTTAAATGAGTGCGATATTCGGAGGCGTTGCGGGTGATGTTCAGAGTGACGATGTCTGGTGCACTGATAGGTAAATAATTGAAGACACTTGCTTTTATATAGAAAACCTTCTTATGTAATCCCACTCATATAAGATCGGGTCGGTGACCAATTCAGGATTTTGCGATGAATTTGATAGGAAGGTGAATAAACTACAGTTTTATCCTTTGTCGTCTGACCTAAATATCTGAACTTTGTACCTCATTTGTGTAGAGGTGGATCGAATGATACTATTTCTCATAGTTTAATCTTACTTTTTCCATTATTTCTGTCAATTATCTCACTTGTTATTAAATTTTCCATGAGTGATCTAGAGATCACAGCCTCACCTCTATTGACGAACAACATTATTTTTACCACTTCAAAACTCCCTGACATTGTCAACTCCCATTGACGTACCTACCTATCTAGGTTTTTTTACTTTCGTAATATTTTTAACTTATGTGGGTGTGATGTGTGGTACCTACCTCAACAAAACGTTGTCAGGGAATTCATATCTACTAGGTAGGTACCTACTCAATGAAAGTTATCACTAGGATATTTAGTTTCATCGCTTATGCGAACTTAGGGGTGATATGTAGGTACCTACCTCAATCAAGAAATTTGGGGAGATGGTAAATAAGGGCCCACTTTATTTTCGTAAACTTAAAATCGGACAATTAGGGTAGGTAGGGTAAGGGCTGGAAAATGTGAACCGAATATGGCCGCTATGCCTTGAGGATGATATAAGAATATGGGAATCGGATCGAGTTGAGAACGTTTGTTTTAGACCCTATAAACACGGGAAAATGACCGCCTTAACTACCTCAACAAGGTTGTCAGGGAATTCATATCTACAAGGTAGGGTATTTAGTTTCATCGCTTATTCGAACTTGTGTATAGGAGTGATGTGTAGGTGGGTGCCCACCTTAATTAAGAAATTTGGAGATTGAGCAATCAATTGTTCCAAACGTTGGGAACAACCCCGAGAAATAAAATAATATTATGACCTTCCTCACCTTTCTGCCTCATATCGTACTCGAACGGAGATAAATACAGCCCTAGTCTCTGACGTAGAGGGGTTTTTTGTCAGATTTCAACAGGCCTGGTGAGGCGAGCGCGTCTCCTCCCTATATTCCCCTATCCCAAATGACCTTCTCCCCATCTCGTTTCCATTTATGCTAGTTCTAATTCTAGAAATGCTTCACATTGAAAGGAATAAATCCAACACAATAAATTTTCGTACCGACGTAAGTAGAGGGAACCCGCTGCTTCTAGCACAGTTTTGGCCTTAATTTCGATGGCGTTGCTTTATAAAGCAGCGGGTTCCCTCTACTTACGTCGGTACGAAAATTTATTGTGTTGGATTTATTCCTTTCAATGTGAAGCATTTCTAGAATTTCACGTTTGAATTTTATGGGTTCTTTCCCTATTATAACTTTGTATTTTCAAAACGGAAACGGTGTCCCTGTTCTCTACTGTGGACGGTAAGTGCTGTAGAATGGGGTGTTACGGGACCTGAACTTTCGGTGCTGTGCTGTTTAACCCTACTTTCAAGGAATTTCTGTGTATGCCCAATATACCGCTTTCCACATGAGGGTTCACATTGAATGTCATAAACGACATTTTTGTTTGAGCAAAGGTATGGGGTCTTTGGTTTTAGAAAATAAGTTACCAATAGTTTTAATGTTCTTAAAAGCCAATCTTTTTGTTTGTGAATCTAAAATTTTGGATAATTTTTCGGATCCACCCCGAATGTAGGGGTTGGAATAAAATTGTGGACGATCTGTGGGTGCTGTAGGTCTTGCGTTTGTCGGCTGTGAAACGCGATTTTTGAATATGTTGGTAATAAAGTTGGAAGGTTATCAATTTTTCTGAAGGAGCATTCGTACCTGATCATAGTTTTTCGGTCTGAATTTCGGGGAACTTAAATTATCTATTCTGTCTAACATATTTTTGATAGTATTTATTTTCTGTTTGTATGGTTGATTTGATTTGAAGTGGATTAGGCGGCCGGAATTCTGTGGTTTTCTATACCAATCTGTTTCTATTTTTCCAGTATCCGATCGGAGGAGCAAAGTGTCAAGAAAGGGGATAGACTTTGAAGTATTTTCTGGTTCGATGGTAAAGTTTAGTCTAGGTTCAAATGAGTTTAATTTGGAAAGAATTATATGGTCAGAATTTTCGGGGATGGCAGTGATGGTGTCGTCTACGTATTTAAAGATGAATGGCAAACGGAAGGGTAGTTTTGGGATAATTTTATCAAATACATAATCTAGATAGAGTTCTGCTAGCTTGGGAGCTAAAGTAGATCCCATTGCTATCCCATAAATCTGTTTGTAGAAATTTCCACCGAATTGAAAATAACCGTTTTTAGTACAGAGATTTAAAAGTTTTAGAAAATATCTCTTGGGCAACCGGGTGTGTTGTTTTATAGTCTTCCACCTATCCATGATGATTTGGGTAATGTTATTAATATTGACATTTGTGAATAGGGCTGAAACATCGAGAGACACTAGTTTGAACCCAGATGGTACGCGAATTTGATCTATTTTACGTTTGAACTCAAAAGAATCTTTTAGGGTGTATTGTGAAGTTGGTAATTTTTGTAGTATGCCATCAAGGAATTTCGATACATTATAGTGGGGAGAATTAACGAAAGAGCAGATTGGTCTAACTGGATTATTGGGTTTGTGATTTTTGATGAGACCATATAAACGAGGACTATGGCATGATTGATTAATTAAAGAAAGCTTTTCGGATTTTGATAGATATTTTTTCTTTTGTAGATTATTGATATCTCTATTGATTTGATTTTGGAATCTAATGGTTGGATCGTCGTCAATACGGGTGTAGGTTTCTGAATCTGTGACAAGGGATTCCATTTTTTGCAAGTAATCACTTCTGTCTAAAACTATTGTTTGATTTGTTTTATCTGTCCTAGTGATGTCGTTTTTGATTGTACCGTTTATTGATTTCAAGTTTAGGGGTGCAGTTTTTTATTCTATTGGCTTTGTTAGTGATAACATTAATGCATTGACTGCGTAAGGTATTCTGTCGTTCTTGTGGAGTGCAATTCAGAATGGAAGGTGCTTATCTATTGGAAGGTCATTGAAATTAGAAAATGTAAGACAAAACTTGGTCCTAACGATAGAAGACTAGATACCTCATACGGAATATCCGTACTAGATATATTCACAAACCATTCCGCGTTTCCGATTATATCGAAAGTTTGTGTATCATATATGCGGTTAAATTTTTCTATCTGTACATTTCTTATGTTATGGTGGAAGTTGTCGTAGGTCTCTTTAAAACGAGATTTAATCGACACAAGTAGAGGTTGAGGAAGATGCTGTGAAGCAGCTTGTATACAGGAATCTATTGTAGTTGATAACCGTCTGACGGCGATTTCAGCTGACTTTATATGTACATTCAGAATAGTCATTTTAAATCTATGAATTGCCCTGTTGATGTCCCTAGGGAACTCATTTAAGCTAAAGTTGAACTTAATGTTATCGTCGATAAACGAAGGGAACAAGCCGTTACTGCGACATCTGAGAAGGAAAATCCGTCTGTTTTCTTGTGAGGCTAGTTTCTGAAGTGCCGATTTCCAATTGTTTAAAATGGTACTCGATGTCGTGCCGTACTGTTGTTGGATGAAACTGAAGAAACTGGGGATTTGAGATTGATCCGTGGTTGCTACCTCTGCCATAATGAGTGTGTGTGATTTAGTTTGACCGTCAGTAACAACATCATTCTTACTGACGCTCAAACTAAATCACACACGAACAACATAATATGTTTTGAAAGGATTTGCCTCTCTTCAGTATTCTCAGCTCTTTCCACTGTTCGAGTTCATTTAAAGTACCTAGTGCGAGTCTTGATGATTGGAAATTCGGCTCTTGATATCTGTATCCAGGATACCGTGCTGACCTTCAATCCTGCCGTGTTCAGAAATGTGTCTTGCTATGTGTTAGAAATCAGCGGGGCCCATGATAACAACTTGAAACGGTTGAGTTGACATCTCTAATCATGTCCGCGACTTCTCCTGGCACCATCGTTTTGCACACTTTCTTCCTCTTCTCGATGATGCCAAAGTCTCGATCATATGGCATGTAAGAATGCCCTGACACCAGAAATTTCTTGTATGAGACGTAGGAGTTCACAATAGCCGCATCAATGATATAGTAGAATAAATTCATCCACCATCTGCGGCTTTTCCATTGTATGGAGTAGTATGACATATTTTGATCGAACATGTCTACTCCACCCATATGGGCATTGTAGTTAGAAACGCTTGTAGGGGCATCTATTTCAAGTTTCTTTCCTTCTTTGTTTCTTCGTAAGATTTTGGTGAGTGCACTGGGTTCATCTATGCTACTAACTATGCACAAGGATTTTTTCCCTCGGTCTCTCCATTTAATCAGGCCAAATTCATCTGTGAAGCAGTAGTCGCATTCCCCAATTTTGAGAGCTCTGTCTCTCTTCAAAAGTGTGGTCGGAAACCATTTCCTGGTTTGCAGAATTGTAGCACAACTTCACCGTTCAACACTTGAAAACATGAGTAGTAGGTACCTATGTATACGTACAAAACGTTTTGGTTTTATATGTGTAAGTGTGTAGGATTGGTTTCACAAACCGAAATAAAACGAGTGAATCGATGCTCAAACTTGTAATTGAGAATCGAAAACTATGTCGATTGTAACTAACGAACATGAGTAGCTTCATTAAGAAACTGAATAGAACTGATTCGTTCAAAGATATCACAGCCCTGAGTCACCGATAAGAGACGGCGAAGTAGATCACAATCATAACAATAGATCACTTGAGCTAAGGGCAACAGCGATAAAAGAAAGGAGGGCGGGCGAGAATCTTACATCCCCCGTACCAAAGAGATTTACGATAGTAAATCAAGCCACGATTAGTAAACACAAAGATAAGTAAACACTAGAAAGATGAGTGAACAATGGAATTGGTGCTTAAGTAAACACTGGAAAGATAAGTGAACAATGGAAGTGGTGCCTAAGTAAACACTAGTAAGATAAGTTAACAATGGAAGTGGTGCCTAACTAAACACTGAAAGATAAGATAACAATGGAAGTGGTGCCTAAGTAAGCACTGGAAAGATAAGTTAACAATGGAAAGATAAATAAACAATGAGATAAATATGCGTGCAATAAGTGTACAAGTAATGACCAATAAGTGCATATTCGAGCGTACGATACGATTATAACAACAATTTTGGTATATTAATGTGCACAAGATATTTTTTATATAACGATAGGAAGAAGTTAAAATTATAATAATTATAAGAACGAAAAAATAAGCAATCTTGAAATATTGTATTAAGCACTGATCTTACGAAGGTATTCTTTCATAACTGCTCGAGCAGCATTCTCGGAAAGTCCTTTCATCTTCAATACTTTAACACATCTTTCTGAATACATTTCATTCTTATTATTCTGGAAAGCTTTAAATGCTGGTGATCCCTGTATTAACTTTATAGCGTCACAATAATCAACTTCAGTGATGATATTCTCATTCTTGCCATCTTTTTTAGTTAATTTAATTGTTTCCCTGACAGAGTCTTCACATATAGATCTTATCGGTTCAAACCCTCCAGCAACATTTTCGATTATGGGTATTGATACTTTGTCATCATGTCTACTTTTTGATGGCCCATGGACAGCGTTCGATTCAAGTTTAGTTAGTCTTGAATTTTTATATTTTTTACAAAATAGAACTAGACAGTGTCACGTTAACGACTCACTTTTTTATTGTCAACTTTTGTGTTTCCAAATAAACACCTGAACATAATAACCAATAATAATAATTCTAGGGGCACCTACAGTGTTACAAACTGCGCCTGCGCTAAGTCAATTCACTCTGTAATCGAGTTTACCATAGAGAGGAACGGTTGCTGGGGTACATATGTCTGGCCATTGATTGCTTATCCTGATGATCTTACTTATGTGGTACAAGCGCTTGTCCTCTTTGCCGCTGTAGCCTACATCTACTTGATACACTGAGGGCCGGATTAATAGACTGGTCTCAAGTGTGAGAGTCACTCACACTCGTGGAAGTGGCCGGGGCCCCCAAGTAAGGATCCCACTGGAGATTGGAATTAATAGTCTGAGTGGGACCCGCACTTTGCTGAGTAAGTACAGGTGTCACTTGGGGGAGTTGGGGTCCGACTTGTGTAGGATCCATGCAGATTTCTTCCAGGGAGGTTACAATCTACCAGGTTATCGCGTGTTGTTAACCATATTTTACGAGTTTGTTTTCGCGGAGTTCTATCCAATTACATAATATTACTATACTAATTACCTACATTCTATGTAATTTGATAGCTTTTTAGTTTGTGAGTTAGGTATGTGACGTTGTTTTGGTGTTGGACGTTTTCGCTCTTCAACACAATAGTGGAAACAGTCTTCAAAATAAACCTAAGCGAACGAACGGTGTTTTCCGTTGTAGATTCTGAAAATTTGTTGTGTTAATTGTGTTTTCCCACTTTATTCTTCGTTTGAAAAGGTATTCATAAGAGAAAGGATTATTAGATACTCGTAAATGGGAAAAATGAAGTGAACGGCTGAGCATTTTTTGATTGCTTACGTTTTACTATCTTACATTACTATTTTATTTTGGTTGTTCCTAATAAATTCCTCAAACAAAAGTGTTGTCCTTTTACAATTTATTTTGTCTACCTACCCTTCGGCATGGCCGCTCAACAAAGATAATATTATAATAGCACAATGTCATATCACAAAGATAATATTATAATAGCACATACTTAATATGTGCTATTATTATGATAATATGACATAATATTATTATCACATATTATTATATCTCCATTTTTACCATTTTTACGTAAGTACCTACATTAACGTTATCCGACATTTTACCTGGCAAGTGTAGTAGAAGAAAAATTACGGTAAGAGGAAAATAGTGGAGGGTGTAAATCCGACTCCAAAATCCGACTATAAATCCGACTCCAAAATACGAGTAAGCAATCTAGGGTAGTTATGTCAAGGATGATTTACGTCATGAAATTACAAAAAAAAGCGTTTTGTTAAGTACAAAAAAATTATTGAAACATACAGAAGAGTTTAATTAATGTGTTTTTAGGCACATCATACAAGCAAGAGCTTATTTTCAGGTCGATGTGAGCAAGGTTGTAGTTTTCTCTTATTCCTCACTGGGCTCAAAATGTAACTCCTTTGCCAAGATAGCCAATATCCCCCATGTGATGATTGGATGCACCAGAGGAACCAGTACCTGCAATATAAGTAAATGATAAGTATAAATAGAGAAGTGAAGCCTGTATTTAACTGAATTAATTTAGAATATTGGCCATTTCGATGAAATTGGCAAACAACTAGCGAAAACTACGAGTTGACAATGCTTGGACAACAGTTTCTTTTAAAATCGGCGTTACTGGCCATCTACAGAGTATTTTCCTGGTCTAGCACATATTTATTTCAAATAAACATCATAATAATTTTAAAAAAAAAACAGGCCTCATCGAATCGAGTCAGCTCAACCTAACCTTAAAAGTTGCGTATAACTTACCTTTTCAGAATCCTGACGATCAAATTAATCGTGAAACTCCATTGCAGCAAGTAAAATAACGATTTATTTGAATTCGAATTCAAGATTGAATTTGAATTTGAGATTGAATTTGAATTTGAGATTGAATTTGAATTTGAGATTGAATTTGAATTCGAGATCAATTTGAGGGCACATTGTTTTGTTAGCGATGAAAACGCGTTATAGAAACGATCGAACTGATAAGCCGATACTCAAGGTACCTATCGAGGTTACTTGGGATAAATCCCAAGTTTGGCTGGTTCAAGTACGGGTCCCACTCGGAATTTCGTCTATTAATACGGGCTGAGTGCAAGTGTGAGGGACCCTGAAGTGTCGATCGTACTCAGGTCTCCAAGTGCCGTCTATAAATACCGATCGGAGACTTGAGGACTCGTTTATCAATACTTAGGGGCTTCTGACCCTCAAGTGGCGACTATAAATCCGGCCCTGAGTTGGATAACTTATTGACAATGGAGAAAGGTCCCATACGTATTTCGTCTAACGTATTGCGGTTTAGTCTATTCCCATTCTCGATATAAACGTTAGGTATCTCCTATTTCAAGTGAAATGCTTTTTCTTTTGGAATCATATCTTTTCTTGTTTTCTTCGTGTGCTTTAATCGAGTTTCTGAAGGCTATATCCATGTCCCGCTGAAAATTTGGAATTTCAAGAAACTCTTTGGGAGCCAAATCTGGTAGAACACCGTTCATTAAATAATTTGGAGTATACTGGGTGACACTATGTAATGTATTGTTATATTCCTCAGTACACCTCCTAGCTATTGACGACCACGCTATCTTTCGTTTATCCTGCATCGTATTCTATTGACTAGTGTTTGATTTAGCCGCTCGTTTAATCCGTTCGAAGCAGGGTGATCGATGGCTGTATAGAGGTGATTTATATTGTTTTCTCGAAGGTATTTGGTGAACTCTTTCGCGCTAAGACCTGCATACTGGTCCGTTAACAGCGTGCCGATTTGTGAGACACTCAGTACGGGTTTAATTAATTTAATGAACTCGCTAGCAGTTTGATTCGGTGATGTTGAAAAATACACAAAACGAGTGAAGTGATCAACCAGTAAGTGGAGATATCTCTTTGTTGATTTGTTTCCTCCAAATCCTCCTATTGTGTCGATGGACATGATTTGAAACGGCTTACTGGCGTCCAAATGACCTAAAAAACCAGTTTCTCTATTTCTTCTTGATTTATTTTTAACCCTTTTCGGATCAAGAATCGATTTCGTGGGAATTTTTCAAAACTTTTTGTTTTTTCTTGTAGATTTACCTTCAATTATACCATAATGACAGTTTTTATCGCTTGGTATGTTGGTTACACTAAAATAAAGCCCTTTGAAAATAGGGTGTCCAAATGGGCACCTTGGTACAGGCTAATTTAATTTGGTGTCCATACGTACACCTTGGTACAGGCTAATTTAATTTGGTGTCCATACGTACACCTTGGTACACGCTAACTCAATTTGGTATACAAGTCCAGGATGTTCCACATCCACCTTTTTGCAGTCGAGGCAACAGATAAAAAAAAATTGTAATAAAGTAATGTTTTGTAACCATTTATTCATGAAAAAAAAAAAACACATTTTCAATAAACTATTGTAAAATCGTTGAAAAACATTCTGTCCAAAAATACTTGTAGCATTTTACTAATTACTAATTGTATATTGAGAGCTTTTTATTCCTCATCAGAAACCAAGTAGGTAACCGTAATACCTTACTAAGGAACAATCATTGGTAGGTAACTCATTAGATTTTGTCTCCTTCTAGAATGGTACCTCTACACTAGGTACCTCTAACAGCATAAATGCTAAAAACATCATGAAACTCCTTCACCAACTCCGACTTCATTTTCCTCATCCTGTTGTAGCTTTTCCTAGTCCTCAGACTTCCTCTTCCTTGAGTATTTCCTCTTTGGCAAGTCCACTTCGGTATGGTATGCTCGGAAGCAGTTCCTTTCATTTGTGACACAAAGCCTCACGTTGCACTTACTGCAGGCGATCCTGCTTTGGTTAGTATGGCACAGGCGACATTTTCCCTTTGTCTCCTTGATCAGAAGGTGTGTAGCTTCTTGCAGCCTAGCCTCCGGGACATTTAGGAATGAGAGATAACAATAGCGCCCCTCTTGACGTGTACACGGGCGTTGTGGCTGTAAAAAAGAGGCCAGAATTATAATACATACGATGCGACTTGTTTACACTGAAGTGGGTACCTAATCGATCAGAAAATAATGCAACGACAATATCGTCGATGATGGGCTCCTCAGTGCCTTTTCACACCTCAAAATTTCCCATCTCGAGTAAGGCTTCCTGGTCAGCAGACCTACAAGTGACATCACAACGTCGTGTGAACACTAATAATTCCAAAAATATTATGAGAGGTACCTGGTGAGCTGACCCACTGGTTATACAACCTATACCACGGTGTACAAACGCACACCGTTTTGTAAGACACACCTGTACCAAAGGTGCCAAATGTACACCTTTTTGACCTCTAGTGTAAGCGTATACCAAGGTGTACAAATGGACACACATTTGAAAACGACTTCCAGCCACTGTGAAGATGGATTTTTGCAAACTTATTGCTGAAATGCATTGAATAAAGCTTATTTAATGATATTTCGTTAATGGTTTGACTATAATCCGAAAAATAACAACATGGAAAACGTACAAACTTACCCCTCGCGCAGCTGGACGTGACTTGGAAAAGATCGTCGGTGTCACGCTAAGAAACTGCACGGAAAAGGTTTCAAAAGGGTTATAGATTGGAAAAAACTTCTTCTTCGCGTTCGGTTGATGTTGTTGGTTGTAAAAATTGCTTACTCCCGGTCGGGGTCATGGTGGAATTGCCAGAAAACTCGCGAAACAATTGGTGTCCAAATGGACACCGTGGTCCGAAAAGGGTTAAGGCAAATGTCGCACGTTGAGCAGAACCGATGGATTTCTTTATACATATTGTAGAAGTAATAATAGTTTTTTATTGTGTTTATAATATGTTTCGGACCTATGTGGCCGTATTTCAAGTGGCCGTATTTCAAGTGTACGTTTTTAACTGATTGTAGCCCATAATTCTTATCGATTATTATTTGTTCTCTAGTCTTTGTTTTTCGTAATATTATCCCGTTTTTTAAAATATCTCGTTTACCCTTAACGTTTATTTTTCTGACTCTTCCTAATTTCCTGTATCTGGAGTAGATTAGCTGTGCATAGAGGTTCATTGTCATCGTTGTTGTAGGCGCTTTCTAGTACAGGATTTCGCGATAGGCAGTCTGCTTCAGCATTAGCTGACCCAGGTCTGTAGATTACCTCGAAATCGTATTGCAAGAGATAGTTTGCTAGGTCTCCCAACTCTTCATCCGTCCTTGCTTTAAGTTTTAGATTTTCTAATGGTTTGTGATCTGCTATAATTTTAAACTTTCGGCCTATTAACCAGTACCGTCAGTATTTCACGGCTTCTTTAATGGCCAAACAGTAGTGAGAATTATACCCTTTCCAGATCATTTTGGGGCTAAGTCCAGGACGGTGCGGGGGCTGGAAGTTATGGCCGGAGGGGTACAACTTAGGCTGAAATTCGTAGTTTGTTCTGGGGGCTAAGTCCGGCTGACGTCACAGGATGTTGGTTATCAATGACCCCTCCTCTCGCCCCTCCTCCCCACCATGTCTAGTTGGAGGGCAGGAGAGGTAGGACTTAGGCCGTAGTTAGTTCGGGGCTAAGCCCGGCTGACGTCACAAGGTGGACCGTAATTGTTTGTAATCATTCCCCACTACTATCTAATAACTCCAATAGCGCATCGCCATTCATAAGCCCCCTCCCCCCACCCCTCCTCACAATTGGTCGATCGACAACAAACAATGTCTGTTAGTTATATCAAGCATGACTTAATCTTAAAATCAGTGTGTGACAACCATACAATTCACACTCCTTTTATTTTTTATTACACATCCTCCAACAATGACTACGTGAGATAATTTTCAAGTTTACAGTCAATATATACATCACATTTTACATGAGTAACCAAACCAAATCGAATAACATAACACCAAATATGGGTATTAAACAAAATCAATGTCATGTGCGAGTCTGATTTTACCCCGATAAATTAATGATAATGGAGCGTCAGGATTGTTGTTATATTTGGCGATGTCTTGGTCGCTTATTTCACTTGCGATTCTGTGAGGGAGATAGACACGGAACATCTCTACTTCTTCTTCATCTAGTTTCTGACCGTTTTCCCCCATTTCCTGTAAATACGCTTGGACCGTCTTCCCATACCTCGTTTCAACTCTTGCGAATTTGACTGCGGGATACAATTCACGTAGCTTCAAAGAATCGAGTTTTCTTACTTCAATCAGGGAGGATGCTTTCTTTATTTTGTCCAAAAATGAACTCATCTGAAACCATTAAATAATAATCAGTCATGCGCTTTTTGAAATAATTTTCCAATAATATAATTGAAATAATTGAACCAACGCATACCTTGTAATGGTTGTGGGGAGGTTGACGATGTGGCCGCTATCACAAGTTATAATGATGTCCATTTCACAACTTGTTCTCTTTTTTATGGATCCCCACCAATGCCCCCCCCCCTCCCCACCGCTAAGATAAAAAATTGCATCGTCCATAGTAACAAGCAAAAGAAAATTGTCCTCCAAAACGTCGGAACATGCGATTGGTATGATTGCATCACAACGATGTAACGAGATCACATGCATTCACAACGTGATTTATAAACCGGAAAAAAAAAAAAAAAAAAAAAAAAAAAAAAAAAAGGATGCGAGATATTTTAAAGGAACTGAAATGTGGTTGGGGAAAAAACGTGGGAAACATCGTTTTTCGAATGATTCTTTTATTAAAAAATATCGAGTTATAAAAAACAAATATTATTAACGTATTATAATGTGGAAAAATTTTCGTAATAAACTAAATTTTTCCGACCAACTCGGAGAATTCGATGGCCGACTCGGGATCCGCTACAATGCATTGTTCTAAAATATTGGACATAATAGAACAATAGATATTAAATCACTGTATCACTCGCGAACTTTCAATTCAGAATGAAATATAATTTGTAAACCAGCCGGTATTTATACGAGTCGTATAAAAACAATTTTTATATCAGTCGTATAATACGACTGATATAAAAATTGTTTTTCATCACATGATAATAATTCGACTGAATGGTTGTTACGTGACCAGATAAGCTCGGCGGCGTCCCATGCTATCGTCCGTACTATCGTATACAAAACTAATAGCCTCGATCCATCCTATCGTCGGTAAATCACGAGCTGAATACTTGCCGAAGTTTCGAAGAAACTTACCACTATCGTACCGCAGCTAGCGTGTTTGAGAGTATATCACTATCGCAGTGCACGTCCGTGACGTAATAATTAGCAGCTAATGGTCTTCAGTTACGTAATTGTCTATGACGTAATACTTTGTAATTGTGTAATAATTTGACGATCGTTAGCTGCGGTACGATAGTGGTAAGTTTCTTCGAAACTTCGGCAAGTATTACAATTGAAGGGTTTCCCACAAGAACCGAATAAGTCCAAAATTGGAAAAAACCGGCTAAAGGCGCCATTTTGCTCAGGATGATATTGTTGAAGTGGTGGAAAGTTTGTCTTGGCAATAACCGAAAAAGTCCCGTCCACGGAAGGCTTCCAATAGTAGTTGGGTTAAGCAAGAAAAAAACATGTCAATTCGATTCCTACAAGAACAAAATAAGTCCATCTCGTGGCAATACTGAGGGTCAAACTTCATAGTGTGCTCATTTATTGAACTTCAGTCCTTTCCAGTTTCTTTTCATTTTCTTAAGTTAACCTACAACACCCACCCTACTTACCTACAAATGAGTTTAGGTTGAGGTATTTAGCAATAAAGTGGTTATAAAAAATCAAAACGAATTTACCATACCCAATAACATAAGAACGGAAGTTAAAAATAAAGGAGTGATGTTGGGAGTATCGAGGGTTGGTCGAACAACCCTCGATACTCCCAACATTACTCCTCAGAATACCAGTGGTCAAGAACCTTTAACCTAGTTGAAAATAAAAGTCCAACGTTATACCTAATAAACTAATATTTAACAATATATATAGGTACCTAACTATATCTGATAAACCTACACCTAACAAACTGTACCTAATAATAATGCAATAAATATACAAACATGTAATATTGAGCTTCAATGAAAAATTCATGCAGGTGCCTACTTAAACTTCAAAAAAATTCCAGCAAGAACAAAACAAGTCACATTTTGGTGCCCGGGGAGCATTTCCCTCTGAGAAGAGCGTTTTACAAAATGCTTGTTTCTGGCGTTTGCCAATTTTGGACTTATTCGGTTCTTGTGGGAAACCCTTCAATTACATTTACAGTAGTTATAACATTAAATTTTGTTGCGATCTCAACTGCTTCATTGAACGGTTCATTTTCAATCGCAACAAAATCTTGGTTTATAATTCGGATCCAAAAGACGTCTGACGTGTGGGCAAGAGGGCGAATGTCGTTCGTGATCAGCGATAGGTGAATCTTCGGCATTCCAGCGATTAAGTTTCAGTGAACAAAAAGGACAGATGACGATATCCTGTCCAGATGAAACCGGCATCTGTCATTGAACAAATGGATGGTATGGTGTATTTCTCAGTCGTGAAGTCTTGAAATGTTTTCATTCTTTCAACGTTGGAATTGAAAATCGTTTCCGTCTGCTTCAATTTTTCCATGTTGATGATGATGGCGGAGAATTATTTCGGATTCGTTGAAGTTTTTTGAATGTCGTATCGTTTTTCAACGGTTTGCAATAGAGATAGTTGAGGGTTCGTTTCAACGCGATACAATCAGTAATAATTTGCCTGTTTGAATGTACCGTAGGGCGTTGATTTCTCTTCACCAGTGTTCGTAACGCATTCAATGCCCGTAAGCAACTGAGAAACTCCGCCGCTTTTCATTCGTTATTAACGACCACACAGGTTCACAAATGAACATAGCGTACAAATAATCATTAGCTAGCAAATGAAACGCTTCCATCGTAAGACTAAACTCTACCCCATTTCTATTATTAAATCATGATTGCTCCCACTCCTCTAAATGCGTGGTATTATGATACATATTATCATTTCCATAGTCGTCGCTTTCATCATCATCAGGCACACTTATCAGTCTATAATTACAGTTTCCGGTATGGAGTTGCACCGAAGGAACAAGGTAGCGTCACAGCGTCAACATAATATTCCAGAGAGCTTAGGGTCTTCCAATTTTCGCCAAAATGTTTCGACATTAATTTGTCCACATCTCTCAAGTTCTGTGGCTTCACAGGTACTCGGTTGGGTAGAGGTTCCGGTACAATCTGGCTCAGTGTCTTCCCTTTCTTTTGGATCGTTTTCAGTTGACACAAATTATTCCTGTAGTAAACTTCTCCTTGCACCCTTATAGTTCCCCTTGCATTTTTTTCAATGACGATACGCTTAGATGGGGCAAACTTGAAATGGAACTGACCTGGAGCTTTCAAAACAGAACTGACCGCTGTTTTCCAGTCAAAGATGTGACATGAATGTCACGCATACACAGGATCTGAGGAGTGACCGTCCAATGCCCCCCAAACCCGTCCTCCTCGTCCCCCCTCTCCTCAGGAAGAGGAGAGAGAGAATTCAAGACGCACTTCGTCCCCGTAGCCCTTTGATGATAGATTGTACCTTTTATAACATCGAGTTATTAATTGTATAAATAAACCCCGTTTTCCCCCCTTTACTTTTCGTCATCTTTGACTTCTTCCCATCGTCCAATACTAAAGGTACGTGAGTCGTAATATCCGTATTAACAATATTATATGGTAGCAGAGCAAAACGTTCGATTCACGCCTAACTCATATTGCATGCGTCCCCCGTCCTTCCCTCTGTATAACCAATAACCAGACCCCCCCATTTCGCTTGCATCACGAGCAGTTCCCTGTTTCACAATTCTTGTCCATCAGCAGTGTTTTCAGGCCCCACAGGTTTTTGTTTTCCACCTTTGCCGGCCGTCGTTCGTTGAAAACATCGCGGATATTCGCTGAAACGGACGGCCATTGACGAACCAAACCCCCTCCCGCCCCATCTACGGCGCATTCCCCCTGCCCCTCCTTCAATCAGGACCCCACCCCGCTCCGTTTCCCCTTCGCCAAAACCTCACCTCTCCACCTCAAACCCACTGACGGCGACGTCCCCACTTCCTTTCACCGACCCCACCTCCCGACCGCACCTGGCAGAAACTCACCCCCCCCGCCCTTCAGCGACGATCTGCGCACATCCCCGCCACGCCGTCTCCCCCGCTACACCCTCTACCCACAACTGGAGAACCCCCCGCTCGCCGCACCTTCCCCACCTTCAATTCCCCCGCCCTTCGCCTCTTCGCCTCTTCGCTTCTTCGCCTCCCCCTGCCACGCATCGCCCGTCGTTAACCCCCGCCCCTTCCACTGCCCTTCCCCCCGCATCCTCTATCAACCCCGCTGCAAACCAGCAACGCACCTCCCGCCGCCCCCCCTGCCGTCGTATACGATCGTACATTACACATACGAGTTCCTGGAGTGTCAAATCGTTTATTACACACAATCATTTATTGATTACCCACGATGTCGAAGCCAGGGACTTCACGACATGTGTTCAAATGTGGACAGTGTAAAAAACCTATTCCAGAAGAGGAACTGGATAATCCCGTTTTTTGCCCAGGGTGTTGTTCTTCTTACGATGCGGAGTGTGCAGAGATAGATTATGTAAATTGGAAAAAAATGCCACTGGCCAGAAAAGAGACCTACAATTGTACCTTTTGCAGGAACCCTACACCGTCCTTTACAACACATAACCCCCCCGCCCCCCTACCACCCCCCGTCACATCGTTCCAACTCCCCGAGGTGATAAACCAACAGGCCCAGAACATCCCTACATTCTACCCTGACAATGTGTTAAGCATTTTTTCATTTTTGGTAGCTGTGTATAGAATTTGTGAGGTGGCACCAGAGATTTTCCCTAACCTTTTGCGGAACCTAGCCCTCCAAAGTAGATTTGACCAGGTACGAGCATACCTAATGGTACCTGATCCGGCATCAGACACCTATACGGCGTTCCGGAGACGAATAATTGACAGCTTTTTCTCACCTGATACTATGATGTTCTTGAAAATGAAATTCCTCCATCGTTCCCAGCATCCTTCAGAATCTTTTCGGTCCTTTGTTAATGATTTATTCAGGGCAAACGTGGTATTGGATGCGTACACAGAACTGGAACTCATTAATATCCTACTACCCCGGGTTACAAATGAGATACGTTCCAGATTTGTTTTCCGCGACAAACCCGTCACAAAACAACAACTGGAGGTCTTGGTCGCCGAATTGGAGGAAGAAACGAGACTCTCTCGGTTGCAAACTGCATTAGAGATGCCATCACCGTCCCGCACAGCCGCCCCCCATCCCCGGGAAAGCCAACCACCCTATCGTAGCCGACCACCCTATCGTTCCAACCGTGAATATACGAATAGACCACGGCCACTTATGCAAATTCGTTCTCTTACCCCTCCCTTTGGGCCACAGATGCCAAATGAGTCGAATTCAAAAAACTGAGTGCACTACCGACTTGCAAGGAGTCTGGTAGTGCAAAGGAGTTAACCTTGCACGACACCACCACCTACCAACCCAAACCCAACCCTCCACCGCTCCCCTCCATGACGTCACTATTTTCACACGTAACCAAGGCCCTCCACCCCTTACTGCCCATCCTACTTGTTGACCACCCCACATATGCTCTGGTCGATACAGGCGCCAGTATCTCGGCAATAAATGACGAATTTTATGATGTCAATTTGAAAAGGTTAGGGGTTAAAATCACTCAAGGCACCCCACTTTCTCTCGTTGTGGGAAATGGCAATACAGTCGTCACGTCCGAGAGCATAGTCCTCCCAATGGTGATTGGTTCGGGGACCTGGAAAACAACCCTGCATATACTCCCAGGACTCCCTCAGGATGTGATTTTAGGAATGGATGTCCTCCAACGAATTGGCATGAGTTATCATGCAGCAGAGGAAGTCGTCACAATTCGGTCCCAGAAACTTCCCATACCCCTCGTAAAGGAGCCCCCACTACACTCCATCCCCCGCCAACGCCTATGTGTAGTAGGTGAACCTCACACCTCGTTAGCTGATCAGCTTATACGCGAGTTCCCAGCCGTCCTTACAGCGGCATTAGGCTGCACCTCCCTCATGAAGCACCAGGTGCGCTTATTACCTGATGTCCTTCCACCCAAACCACCCCCCACATATCAGGTTTCACCCCCCCTCCAACAGGTCATGCGGAACGAGATTAACAAGCTACTCGATGCACAAGTCATTGTTCCCAGCACGTCCCCAAGTGTTGCACCTTGCTTCCTAGTTCCTAAGAAACGAGCTTCCCCCACAGACCCCCCCGCTTGGAGATTAGTGGTAGATTTAAGGAAGCTTAACCAACTAATTCCTTCTATGGATTATCCCTTACCTACTATCCAGTCATTGTTGGCCCAGCTTAACGGGGCCACTATCTTTACCCTCATCGACTTCAACCAAGCATACCACCAAATCCCGGTTACACAGGATAGCCTACCCCTCTTAACCTTTAAATGCCCCTTTGGTTGCTACGCCTTCCAACGTATTCCCTTTGGCTTAAAAGTGGGTGGCCACCTGTTAAGTTCACTCATGGAGCGCGTTTTTGGTGATTTGCACGGCGTCTACCTCATTTGGTTTTTAGACGACCTCCTGGTGTACAGCACCTCCATGGAGGAGCATGCTGGCCATGTGAGAGAAGTGATGAGACGTTTGCAGGTAGCTGGGCTGACAGTAAACCCGGCTAAGTGCAAAATAGCAACCCGCCGTTTGGAATTCCTTGGCCACATAGTTCAAGACGGGTCAGTCACCATTGGGGCAGATCGCATAAAGGAATTATTAGCAATCCCCCCACCTACCACCGCTAAACAAGTTGCACAATTCATTGGGGCTGTGAATTTTTTCGCTCCGTTCATTGCGGATATAGCACATATTGCAGCTCCCTTGAACCACCTCCGCAAGAAAAACGTCCCGTTCCTATGGTCCTCCGATTGCCAAGCAGCCTACGAGGCTTTACGTAAACGGTTAACCGAACCCCCCCTTCTTCGCCTCCCCGACTTCAAACATCCGTTTCACATTTTCGCCGATGCTAGCGCACATGCCTTGGGCTACATGTTAGCGCAAGAACACGATTTGCGTTTTCACCCCATAGCATACGCAGGCAGGAAATTGCAGGAACCGGAAAAAAAATATTCAATGTATGAACTGGAGTTTGCAGCGGCCCTTCATGCAGTCCTTAAGTTTAAGCCTTATCTCGGACACGCCCACTTTCACTTGTACACAGACGCCAAAGCAGTTGCTGCTTTGACCAAGTTGGAGGATGCCTCTCCCCGGGTGACTCGGTGGGTGGCCAAGTTACAACAGTTCAATTTCACACTCCACCACCTCCCCGGTAAGCAAAACAGTATTGCTGATTATTTATCCCGCAATATCCTCACCCTCCCACCTACTGACCTGGAGGACGGGCCAATCTCCCCACCACCTCCCTCGGCATCCGTCAATATCCTCCAGAACTTTCCTGCCATTACCACCAATTTGGCAACCCACCAAGCCCAAGACCCCACCTTACACCAAATTATCCGCAAGCTGGCTGCAGACATCCACTGCCCAAACTATTCCATGCAGAACGGTATTCTGGTCTATAACAACCGCAGAGGTTCCCCACGTCCTGTCCTACCAAATCATCTTTTTGACACGGTCTTCCGGTTCTGTCATGAGTCCCCCTTAGGCGCTCACGCGGGAGTGAACCGAACTGTCTCTCGTGTGAAAGATCAGTTCCATTGCCCCCAGGCCGACTCTCGGGTACGTTCCTGTATTCGAGCGTGCCTCACATGCGCACGTAGTAAACACGCCCAAATAACATATGGGGAATTATCATCCGCAAACCCACAGTACCCTATGCAGACCCTCTTTTTAGACGTTGCAGGCCCCCTACCGCGTTCCAAGAATAACCACACACACATCTTGATAGCCGTAGATGGATTTACACGTTTTACGTATTTCATACCTCTCCGCAAACACACAAGTGCGGCGATCATCCAGTCCCTCCAAACGGTTGTATGTGCAACGGTGGGCTACTGGCAGGTTGTATGCACCGACAATGCATCGGTGTTCAAATCCAACCTTTTCACAGAATTCCTGAGAACGCATGGTATGACCCCAAAATACACCCCCCGCTATTACCCTAACCCCAACATCGCAGAGCGACAGATACGTACGCTCAAGTCGGCAATAACAGCCTTCCATGCCCAACGTCATCAAGATTGGGATACGCATCTTCCCTTTTTCCAGATGGGATTTAATTCAGTGCGTCACACGAGTACAAAATACACTCCGGCACGTCTATTCCTAGGTCACGAAATCGCGACACCCTTACAGTTGGCATGGGACATACCACCAACCCACCCACCCACTACTCCTCAACAAACAACTGCCCTGTGGGAACAAGCGCTGGTTAATATGGAAAACGCTCGATCAACACGGAAACACCACTATGACCAAAGGCATAAGCCCAAGTCATTTGCCGTTGGGGATACTGTCCTTATTAAGGAGTATATAATTAGTTCACGCATAGATAAGGTTAACTCAAAATTAGCCTACAAATATTCCCAACCATATAAGGTCACAGCCGTCCTATCTCCGGTTACTTATGCCCTTACTAGCGTGACCGACCCTGCCGACGTCAAGACCCAGCATGTTAGCCAATTAAAGCCCTTTTGTGCACTAACCCCTATGGCTAACCCGTAAAACCATTCAGATTCCTGGATACTGCCGCAGACCCCCTTTCTTGTGCAGGTACACCATGACCTCCCCCCAGGACAGCGCTCGCAGCTCTACGCCTCCCCATGTGGATGACACCCCCGCTGCCACCTACACAACCCCCCCCCCACCTCACTAACACCTCAACCCCCCCCAACCTCCCGCCTCCCATTCCTCAATACCAGCTCACAGATACCTCATCAGCGGCTCCCTCTCCGAAAACAAGCAGGCCCTTCAGGCACTTGGGACTAACAGTCACTACTTCTGTTCTTCATATTTTCTTGAAGTTACTAGGGTTTTTTACCCCACTCTGCTCGTTCCACCACCGACCCAAGCATTCCCCCCCACAGAGGAAATTCATGCCTCAGGTAAATTTATTTTCTAATTATTTTCAAAACATTTATTTGTACCCCGTCAACCGCCTCCAATGCTGAAGGTTTCCCAGCGGACTCGAACGAGCAGGGACGGTTTTTCCCTAGCGATAGGCACGTCCCTCAACACATAAAAATTTTAAAACATGCAGCCCAAAACACCCTTCCGCCCAAATTCAACGGAGGGGGAGTGTGACATGAATGTCACGCATACACAGGATCTGAGGAGTGACCGTCCAATGCCCCCCAAACCCGTCCTCCTCGTCCCCCCTCTCCTCAGGAAGAGGAGAGAGAGAATTCAAGACGCACTTCGTCCCCGTAGCCCTTTGATGATAGATTGTACCTTTTATAACATCGAGTTATTAATTGTATAAATAAACCCCGTTTTCCCCCCTTTACTTTTCGTCATCTTTGACTTCTTCCCATCGTCCAATACTAAAGGTACGTGAGTCGTAATATCCGTATTAACAATATTATAAAGATGGGCACTTCAGAACAACTTTGCGCACAGTACTGTACTAACTAGTGTAGTATTCATGTGCAGGAGATAGCACACGAATACTACATTTGTCCACGTGTTAGTACCTACTTCACTACCGTGTGGTATTTACGCGCTTTCTCCCCGAAGGGGAGAAAGGACGTAAATACCACACTACCGACTAACGGTGTACTCTCGGTAGTAAGGAATGAGAACTAATTGATTCCACAAGAATATAACATATATTGTAAAGAACCTAACTCGCCAAGCACACGTCTCGCTAGGTACTCTCAAATCGGAATCGGGGAATCGAAAATGACTGCAGTTCCACGTAAAATCGCCGTCCAGCCCCCGGAAATAGGTCACGGGTGTTGCAACCGTGACATACCAATGTACCGTCAGCACCGGAAAATCATCGTGTTGGTATCTCATATCAAAACCTCGAATCGTCAGCTGGCCGGTGCGGATCCGCGCAGTGGTGCCACCCGCGCAGTGCTGCCATCCTTATCCTCTCGGCAGGTTGGTCCGCCTTTCGAGTCGGTACATCACTCCCGGGGTAAGATTGAGCATGTCCTCATGCGGGCAGCCGGGGTACGCCAGGGTAGACTGGGACTAATTGACCTGGCTCCTTTTGCCAAGGCAGTTCCTTCCATAGGCAGGCCATATAGCATGACGTTATCGCGGTAGCAGATAGAGATACCAACCCTTGTTTCCCGTGGCCTTAGGTAAGACGCGTCAATTCCATTGTCCTCGTGCTCTGTCGAAGCCAGGGAGGTTGTCCGGTGGTGGTTGCTGGGGAAGGGGAGGTAGTAATGTTGATTGTTACATGTTTTCTAATATGGGACTCAAATGAGACGAGGCTTGGCCAAAACATACAAATTGAATACAGAAACATGATAAATAGCGAAGGTAAATAGAGACAGAAAAATGATAGGTGCTACAGTTTAAGTGATAAAGACACTGCAGACAAGATAGATGGTAGAAACAGGATAATACAGAGTGATTATAGTCGTAAGAGTAATAATTGTAACTGAATACAGAAACAAGATAAATAGAGTAGGTAAAAAGAGGCAGAAAAATGATAGATGCTACAGCTTAAGTGATAAAGACACTGCAGACAAGATAAATGGTAGAAACAGGATAATGCAGAGTGATTATAGTAGTAAGAGTAATAATTGTAACTGAATACAGAAACAAGATAAATAGAGTAGGTAAATAGAGGCAGAATATAATGGTAGATGGGACAGTTTAAGTGATAAAGACACAGCGGACAAGATGAATACAGAGTAATTGCTGTACGTTCTGTAGCGACTAGGCGCTCAATCATTTCTGCATCTACGAGTATAAACCTCCTCTGAAATCCCCTCACACTGGAGGCACCGATACCTCAAAGGGCACATTACATGGCTAAAACCCCTCCCAGTGGAGACACCAATACCACAAAGTGGTGCATTAGATGGCTTAACCGTCACAGCGGAGACACCGATACCTCAAAGGGTACATTAAACGGCTAAATCCTCACAGAGGAGCCTCCGATACCTACCAAGTGATACAATATATAGGTCTAAACCCTCACAGAGGAGACACAGATACCACAAGGTGGTACATACATTGGCCGGCTAAACGGATCCAGAGCAGATAAAGACATAGCAGACAAGATGAATACAGAGTGATTATCGTAGTAAGAGTAATAATTGTAACAAACCAGAAAGAATATAAATAGCAATACAAGAACAGCCTACAAGGTATAGATAACGAGCTCGTGTACCAGTATTAAAAGTACCCTTTAAGCAGATGAAAGGAGTGGGGTTAAGGAATGCACATGGTTAGCCTTTATACACACAAAGGGAAGAACATGTAGGTTAGAAACCATTGGCATGCATAAAGAGAAGTAGGCCTTGTACGTCAGCCACTCTCCCTCCCCCCTCGCGAATAGACCACTTCCAGGTGGTGCTATACTTCCGCCCCTGCCCCTCATTCTCAACGCTCTCGCTCGCTCTCAACTCTGCGGCACTCTAGGTGAAAGCACTCATTTGTAGGGCTATTGATAGGAAAGTGCTATCGATCAAATGATAGGACTGTCGAACTATCTAACACCCCTACTCATTTGTGGAGGCTCGCTTTACTGTGATGGGTTGTATAGCTAACAACTATGGTAAATGCTATGGAAGCACTCATTTGTAGGGCTATTGATAGGAAACTGCTATCGATCAATTGATAGGACTGTCGAACTATCTAACACCCCTACTTATTGTGGAGGCTCGCTTTGCTGTGATGAGTTGTATAGCTAACAACTATGGTAAATGTTATGGCTTAACTATGATACTTACGTGGTTCGTGACTATAGATTTACGTCTTACTGTTGTAGTCTGAGTCTGTACCATCACTTGTCCTTACGCGGTCACCATACCGTCATGTGTCAGGTTTCCCGCCGTGTACTGTCGTTCCTTCCTCCCAGTTGGTCGAGTCATTCAGTTAATTAGAAATGAAGGTCGCTATTAGTCTGAAAAAAAAAACTATGATCAGTATGGGGTACACAGGAAACTATTATTTTTTTTTTTCGGCCAGAGCCATTAGTAGATTCTAGAGAACTAGAGCTGTGGGGTAACCATAACTACTGCAACCCCTGCACAAACAGTTCCTGCAGTCCAGTGGAACACCTTATAATGATGACGCCTCATCCGGACGTCTTCGTAGGATGGATTCAGCTGGGCAATTGCCTGCAGCAGGTCCAAGTGGAGTGATGACATCCGTTGCTCCCCCAAAGTCTGTGGTCTGCACCGTGGGCTGACCAACTAGCACAAAGTCGGGCCCTACTAGTGTGCAGTTGGCCTGGTCCTGGACGAGGCCACAGTGGGCTATAGTGCCGTGGATTGGTAGCTAGTCTACTTACTTCCCATCTTACCTCTTGCCTTGATTAAAGGAAAGCCTTTATTTGCTGGGTAGAGTTCACGTGCGGCTCCAGGCTCGCAAAGTCATTTGTAGCTGTCTCGCAGTTCGGAGTAACTCTGAGGGCTTTAGTGAATCTCACCATGCTACCTCGAGCCTGTGACTGCCACTTGCCGGAGCCGTGTAGTCAGGACTTCCGTGCCAGTGTTCAGCTGTGTGTTCTCTTGCCATGGAAGGTATGGGAGACACAATTAGAAGGGAAACAGCAAGTAAGGTAACCTGAAAGCAGAGAACTGTTAGTCTGGACTGATATAGGATGGGGTAATTGATATAATCCAGGGGCAGTTGTTCTGCGCAGTTGTTTTCCATTTCTTTTATTCTGGTTCTATAGTATCCATTTATATTATCTTTTTTTCCCTTATGTATTAATGCTATTTATCTTTTATTCTGTTTCTATATTATCATTTTTTCTTAATTGTTTTATTCTGTTTCTATATTATCATTTTTCTTAATCGTTTCTTTTTATTCTGTTTCTATATTATCATTTTTCTTTATCATTATCATTGGTTTATTTATTGTTATTTTTTTTTTTTTATTATTATTATTTTTTTTTTCCTTCGATGACATTAATTAAAAATTGGACAAAAACGGAATATAATAAATAAACAACCGCCGTTATTGTCAATATGTCACTAATTTGATTGATTGATTGATGCTTGATTGTGTTAAAAAAACAAGTTTTCACAAGAGTTCACATACATGGAAATAAACTACTAATACTAATAAATGAAATACAAATTTCTTTAAATTCAGATAAAGTACATAGTAGAAAGAAAGAAATAAATTCTGATTTGAAAATTTAGCTCAACAGCCAATAGTGTAAGGCACAAAGAGAGAAATTAAAGATGACAAGATGAGGCACATAACATCAAAATCAGTCTAGACGAAAAAAAAAAAAAAAAAAAAAAAAAAAAAAAAAAAAACCTTCGTTTATAGTAAATGCCCGCTGTCGTAAAACAATCTGCAGAAATCCTACTAATTTCCCTTGGTTCTTGCCTATCGTTGCATAGCAGAACCGAGCGGAAAACGGATTCATTTAAAAAAAAGGGCTGCAAAGTATTTAAAACGTTCGAAGGTAACAATATTATTATGTCACTAATTTAAAAGTGGACAAAAGTAGAATATAATAATTTATTATTAATAAATAAATAACCGCCGTTATCGTCAATACGTCACTAATTAAAAAGTGGACAAAAGTAGAATAGAACAAATGAATAACCGCCGTTATTATCAATAAATACATAGATAGATAAACAATCTTGGGCAATGCCTATATAAGTGTATATACCATGTTATTTGAATTATTAGATAATTTCTTCCCAGAGGGGCATCCCAGGGGGGGCATGTCTATTACTGTTACCAATAATTGTTACTTATTAATTGTTACTATATTAACAATTATTGGTACTGTTGTATTTATATTGTCTAGGCATTATAATCGTCAGCATAGTACTGAACCTAGTTTAACAATATTATTTAAAAACGCATCATGTACAAACTCAATGAGTAAAGTTATAATATCGTAATATTATATGTACTGCGTGAAATGTAATATAATATATCGTAATTGACGAAGCACGAGCCTACCAAAGTAAAGGAAACAAACCAGAAAAGTAGAAACGTGCCATAAAGGGTTCCCGATTGCAACAAAGCCGACTCCGTGAGATAAAAAAAACCCACAACCGGTCGTCGGTAACCTGCTATATTTCCGTAGCGATTAGTCGCTCAATCAGTTCTGCATCTACAAACCTACTCTGAAATCCCCTCACACTGAAGGCACCGAAACCATAAAGTGGAACATTACACGGCTAAATTCCTCACAGTGGAGACACCAATACCACAAAGTGGTGCATTAGATGGCCTAACCGTCACAGCGGAGACACCGATACCACAAAGGGTACATTAAAACGGCTAAATCCTCACAGAGGAGCCTCCGATACCTACCAAGTGATACAATATATAGGTCTAAACCCTCACAGAGGAGACACGGATACCACAAGGTGGTACATACATTGGACGGCGAAACGGATCTAGAGCCGATCAATAGACGACGAAAGACAAACGACCTAACTACAATTGATGAACTGAATTAATCCGACTCCAAAAGATTTACTGTCAATTCAACTCACGAACACGAAAACGGTTTTGAGAAACAAACAAGCGGAAAAACACTTGAGAAAGAAAAAAAATTTTTTTTTTTTTTTTTTTTTTTTTTTTTTTTTTTTTTTTTTTTTTTTTCTTGCAACTCTCTAAATTCTTGAAACTGATCTGAAATATAATAATAATATTATATTATATATTATCTACTATGTTTGGAAACGTATGATCGGAAAAATATTATTTTTGGAAACGTACGATCGAAAAATATTATTTTTGGAAACGTAGGTATGACCGAAATACAAAAAAAAAATTTTCCTTCTATCACCAAAAATAAACTGTAGTGTCGCTACAATACTTTTATTATTGGTACCCCAAACAAACTCGTGATGATAAATTATAATGAACGCAAAATAGAACCCACGCAGGGCGTATAATAGGAATAGGAAGGAAGTGCTCGGCGAAACTCAAACGAGCCGAGTTATACTATTATATACGTATGACGCCGTGTGAAGTGCAATATAATATACTGTAATGATTAAACACGATCCTACTAAATGAAAGGGAACAAACCATAAATGTAGGAACGTGCCATAACGGGCTTCCGACTGCAACAAAATCGATTCCTTGAAAAGGAATTGTAGTAATCGGCCGTCGGGAACCCGCCGTACGGACCGTAGCGACTAATCAAATGAAGGCGCTCAATCAATCAACATCTATAACTCTATACTCTGAAATCCCTCACTCCGGAGGCACCGATACCATAAAGTGGCTCAAGACGGATACGGATTCAGAGAGGACAAAGAGACGGAGAAAGACAGACGAGCGACCTTGACATTTGTGTCATAAGCGACTTACAACGCAGGTAATAAGAAACTTACAACTAAGTACTTACCATCGCAAACGGGAGACGTACTTGGTTCGTAGACCGCTGCCACCATTAATGTACTAACTAGTGTAGTATTCATGTGCAGGAGATAGCACACGAATACTACATTTGTCCACGTGTTAGTACCTACTTCACTACCGTGTGGTATTTACGCGCTTTCTCCCCGAAGGGGAGAAAGGACGTAAATACCACACTACCGACTAACGGTGTACTCTCGGTAGTAAGGAATGAGAACTAATTGATTCCACAAGAATATAACATATATTGTAAAGAACCTAACTCGCCAAGCACACGTCTCGCTAGGTACTCTCAAATCGGAATCGGGGAATCGAAAATGACTGCAGTTCCACGTAAAATCGCCGTCCAGCCCCCGGAAATAGGTCACGGGTGTTGCAACCGTGACATACCAATGTACCGTCAGCACCGGAAAATCATCGTGTTGGTATCTCATATCAAAACCTCGAATCGTCAGCTGGCCGGTGCGGATCCGCGCAGTGGTGCCACCCGCGCAGTGCTGCCATCCTTATCCTCTCGGCAGGTTGGTCCGCCTTTCGAGTCGGTACAGTACCATACTGGGCAAACAAGTCAAGGTATTCTTTGGGGTCGATTATGGTATCCTTCTTCCTTATCTCTTTTTCTATTCGTCCAAACACCCTGTCTGGTGGAATGAATGAGTGCCCAACAACAGGAAAGATTATCTGAATTTTTCGAACATCAGTAACACTCTCAAACAAGAATTTACACAGCATTCCCAGTACAGTTAGATTCTTATTTTGCCCTGGGCACCCATCACAGTACAACTTAATTTATTTGATTCCGGTCATATCCGTATTTTGGAGGTGGAAGTTCAAAATTGAAGCTATTTCATAAGATCCTTTGAAACGTTGATTCTCACACCACGTGTTCGTGAACACTGAATCTTTGCATTGGTGGGCTTTTGAGTGCCCTACACAAACTGTGAAGTTATAAAGGTACAGTTGGCGACTCTAATAAGCTGCTTGATCTGGTATGCGGGGCAACTCCAAGTTTTTCTAGCAGTCGAACGATAATTTTAGGATAATGGTAGGCCCCTCATCCTCCTTGAACATGCTGTGAAAGGATCGGTACCTCATTTTGTGGACAGTTAAGCGAGCCATGTATTCCTGTTTTTGGTGCGGCGCCGAAGTCACTTGGATCAAAGCCTTGAGTCGTATACATTCCGAACAAGCATCTGTAGCGGGGCTCTTGAAACTTATGTTGAACTCGTAGGAAGAAGACGTAGGTATTTCACCTGCAAACCACTTGCGCTCTAGTAGCCACAAGGATGGAGCATGTTCCGCAAACCTAAAACGCCGATTGCGAGACATCCCGAACGTCGAAGTCAAGTTGTCTGATGGCACCTCCCATTCACGTCATTATACCGGGTGTCCCCAAACCCCCCCCCCCCCTAGACCAGTGCATCTGCAGGGGGGTTTCGATTCCGGAGGCGTTTGATTGTTTAATCTCATGATCTTGAAGAACATTACGCCTGAAAATAATAAAATTATTAATAATTGTTTACACAAGTAACTTCGAAACCTCGTCCTATAGCGCCTCCTCTCTTCTTAATTTCATTACATAGTTACCTTGCATCAGGATCATAAGGACAATTTTGCGTTTTGTGAGATATGCTGGAATGGTTGCTTTAAATTTTTTTTTGTATTAGTATTTGGGATTCTGTTAATTTGTTTGCGGACATGTAGTTATCTAGCTCAATACGAACCCTATTGCGACCGGTTTTTTCTATTGAGATAATAATATATAATAATAATAATATAATAATAATAATAATATATAATAATAATAATTCCTGATTCGGATTCATTTAAACTTTCTATTTGTACCATAAATGGCCCCGAATCATCAATTCTGAATTTTTCAAACGTTGACGTACTTAAAGTTGTATTCTGTGAATTATCTGCTTGTGTTGTATTCTGTGAATTATCTGCTTCCATTAATTCGTCGGGAGGTTTATCTGACGAACCCTCGTTCCCGTCCATACTGGCGTAAGAACGATTGAAGAAAACTAGTATATAAACAACGGTGACTCACCGATGATTGTGATACGTAGGTTGTTATCGATAAACTTTTTTTTTTTTTTCTTTCCCAAATAACACCAAAAAAGAGGCAATTGAAAACAGAAAAGATCAAAAAAACTTAAGACCTCAATAATGCAATTATTGAAATCCCTAGAGATATCCAAGATATGTTGGCTATCAAAACCCCCAACCGATTCAGTACTGGAATGTCAGACACAGCAGCAAGCCATCCTTTTTCAACATCTTGTTTATCACGAGCTTCTTTATCACTTTCGAGCTCTCCAATTCTTGCCTGCGCTCCTGTCATACCATCCCAGTCCGTAGCAGCTCCAGTAAATTCAGGAACAGTTATGTGGTCATAGATTATGTTTATATTTTCAAAGTCAAGCATTTTTCTGCCTACTGAATTGTTATTAACAGCACAAGATCCGTCTAAATGGGATTCCTTCCACTTAGCTATCTTTTCCACGCTGAACTCTGAATAAACATAACCTCCTTCCACCAACTGAGCCGGAGCCTTCTGGAAAGAACAAGGATTTTCATTATTCTCTAAATTATCCCAGTCCCAATCAGTACTAGCACTACAGCTGCACTGCTTAAAAACGTCAGGTGTTAGCCAAACAGTCTTAGAAGGTTTACCCTGTATCTTGCCAATCAAGCTGTCATCAACTTTAGCCACTGAATTAATAATTTTTACAAGAACAGTAGTTGCTTCCTGAACCTGCTTGGACAATTTTAGCAGATTAAGTTCTGTTTGCATTTGTACAAATTCTACCACTTCAAATAATTTTTTTACATCTTCAATGGAAGAAGCCTTATAATCGCCAAACCCTTGAGCCCCAACTGGGATGTTATCAAAAACAAAGGCTTTATTATCTCTAAGCACACCCCCGTTTTTCACTTCTAGTATCTGACCTGCACTTTCACCTGTTTCTATTCTACACACAAAACTCTGATCGTCCCTGTAGCATCTTGCATTTTCCACTGACTCTTTTGGGGATTCTGTGATGGCTCTGACGTAGAAATGTATCTTGTCCTTGACATAATGCAGATCTTTGGAAACAGTTTGACCACTATCCTTTCCAGGGGTCTTGATAACAGCATATGGGACTTTTTCTGAAGTGATCCCGATGAATATTGGAGTTTCTGATGTATCAACTGTACATGCCACATCCTGATAGCAAGTCCAACATACTGCCTTCCTAACATTACAATTTATGTTGAAGCTGAACCCACCAATGGACTTGGTAATTACTGAATCAGTTTTACCACACCTGTTTGAGGCATCACCTGTACAGTCTTCTGCTTCTTTGCATATGGCTGGTGTCATGCACTGCTGCTTTTCAATCATATCCTTTGCTTCATCATTTGTGATATCAAGTCTTTCACCACCTGAAGTGTCGTCTGCCCATGACATGCCTGGTGAACACATCTTCCAGTTTGACATTTTTATGAGAGTGTGTATCTTTGTCGTCTTTGGATATTCGTATATCTTCACTTTTGTAGAGGTACTGGTCAGGTTGAGCTCCACTTTTTTAGGAAATTCAAAAATAGTAAATTTACTACATTTTGTTATATCACACATGTGGCCGAGTTTATCCAATTGCTGAGGTGAGATCAAATTAAAAACTAGAAAAAATAAAGTGATTGTTAAGACTGACATTTCGGTTTTTTATTGTAAAGGACGGTTTTTACTGCAACAGGAGCAGAGGAGGGGCCTGCTTCTTGGTCAACTTCCATTTTTCCAACAGGGAAAACTGAAAACCCTTAATACAATCTCACAACAAGCGGTTTGACAAGGAGCAATAGAAAACAAAATGTGCTTGTTAATACCGAATTTCAAACTGTTCGAAAACGACAACATTACGTTCGAGAAAACACTCGAACTTGCTTATGCTATGGAGAAAGCTACGTCAGGGGCGAATGAAATCTTACAGAACGAGCAACCCAACAAAATACACAGCGTTGCTTCGCATTCCCATGGGAAATACCATAAGGGTCATGACAAATCTAATAGACAGGGTCAGGGAATCCGATGCCTTACTCATTTTCCCTTCTTTTTACATCTTTAAATACCTTTTACATATACATAAAAATTACAATGATTCAACCAAGAATGAATTTTATTGGAAAATTGGAACATACGGAGAACAGATGATTATAAAACAAATGAACATATGATTAAGACCAGAAAGTAGTGATAATTATGAAGGAGGATACTGCACTATGGTATCCGACATAGGCTTCACCACGCATTCTCTGTAACTTCGTCATGTTTCTTTTCCAGGTTTGTGGTTTGGGGATGTTCCTTTTTGTTGTATATCGAGTCAGCCTTGACTTATTGACTTATATCAGAACAAAAGCATTGAACGTAGGTCGGAAAGGCACTAAACTCACCCACGAGTAATGAAGAAGCTATTGGGAACATGGAAGAAGTGTTGCCAACTTTGAGGGAAAGAGATCAAAAAATACCCCTACGCGATATGTCCGATCGCCCGCCACTAATGAAAGGCTAAATAACAATATCCTTCAAAATGTTTTTCAAGTAGAAGTTTTTGTACTTTTCGTTTGGTAAATATTCCAACATTGACAATAAATCATTTTTCTTCTCATTGGAAATCTTGCTTTGGTGGCTAGTAGCACTCAACGTACGTCTTCCACGGTGGCACGGCTCCATGAATTTTGTTTCGCGCAAAAACTACCCTGCTCGGCTGACTTTCTGGTGATTTTTATCCCCGACACTTGCTCGATGCGAAGTTTGCTGGAGTCGAGAAGTCGTTTCCCAGGTTGCTTAAAATCAAAGAAAGCTTTTCCTTTCATGTCGATGACCTTGAAGGGTGCAGATAATTTCGCTGAGTGAACCACCTCGTTAAGTTCGGAAGGTATAAATGCTTTTCAGTTGTCGTTCAGACGTGATACGGAGAGGACGTGTGCTGTCTAAGTCGCTCTGTGTTGTTAAAATCGCTCTTTAATCTCATTTATTCGGCGTCGTCTAGCATCTCGTTATCTACATAAACAGTGAAGGTGAAGGCAGCGTTGAAGACGACTCACCGTTTGGAGAACCTTCCAAGGCCGTCAAGCGTAAGAGATTATCCACTCATACAAATCAAAACATTCCACTATCAAATTCTTTTTCTCCACTATCAAACCTTGACAATGCTCCCAATGTACAAACTTCTACCACGCCTACTTCCCAGGTTAAACAACCAAATCCTCCGCCTATATTTCTTCGCAATATCACAAACATGAGTAAACTTCTGGAAACCATCCGCCCATTAAATCTTGGAGAGTTCAAGTATTTCGCCACAGTGGATAGAGTGAAATTTGAGACGGACACGGACTATACCCGTCTCCCTCTACCGTAATCGGCAGCCAATGGCTTCCGATCCATCCCTTTCTTTTTCCCCAAATCCGCAGACGGTCAGCGACGATTAGTCCCTTTCCAGCTCCGGCCGTGATCCTCTTCAATCCCCGAATCCCCATCAACTGCGTTTTTTCATTTTGGACCACGTGTCAGGTTTTTATAATTTACTTTCTTTTCTATTTCTCATTTTCAGCGTTTCAGCAAGGTTGAATTCCTTTTTTGATACTTTCGTTCATTTTCCATTTCATATTTTATTTCTTGATTTATTTCGAATTTTTGTATACCGAGAAGGTACAGTTTGATTTTCATTTTTCTTATATCCTACCCGAGTGGTTAGGTAGAAGTAATTCACTATTTTTTATCATTACATTATCCCTCAAGCGTCTTTTCAGTTTCTCTTATTTTTCCTTTTACCTCATTGTGTGAGGACGTTTGCAAGGCCCTGCGCCCTTGAGTCTCAATTTGCGCAGGTGGTAGCAGAGTATATATGAGAGTGCTAGACCCTTTTCGCCAATTCTGCTTTGAAAAAGACCTCTAGCACTTCGCATGGTAGCAGAGCGTGGTTTGATGGAGGGATCCTGTAGTTGTACGTGATATGTTACCACGTCAGTACAACCTGGAGTATCAGTAATAACATTCGGAAATTCATTTAGTAATTTACCAAGAAGCACTGGGCAGTGGTCATCAGGACGAGATGAGCACTCCCGTATGACTTGCATGGAGTGTTTTGGTGAATCGGGGAAACGATATTCAAGAAGATGCGGGTTCAAAGGTACAATTTTGTTAGGATGATGGGTAAAAGATAATGTTCCCTGTGAAATATTATAAACAATTCCTGCTTTAGTCAAGAAATCCATACCAATTACTACATTTATAGATAAAGACGGAATAACGAGGAAATCATGAGTCCAAGTAAAACCTGCGATATTAATTTGTAATGGTACTGTACGATTAGCATTTATTTCCTGGCCATTCCCAACCGTAATGGTACGAGTTGGAATGGCGCTCAATTTATTCATCTGTGTAGGATAATTATCTTTCAAAAACGTTTCGTTGATCGCCGTGGACGTACTACCAGTGTCTAACAGCGATAAACAGTCACGTTTTTCAATTTGTATTAAAAATTCTGATGTGCGTGTTATCAACGGGAATAGACGTTCACGCTGTAACTGCATAGTGTTATTATTATCATGTGAATATGGTATGGGAGAAATGCAGGGATTATTCGATGATGGTTGATAATTACGAGTATGAGTAGGTTGGTATTCACCGCGTTTAAACGGCGGCGCATATTTCTCGGCATTGGCTGCCGGACGTGTACCGTCAGTAGAAGAGGCGTCAAAGAGAGGAGAACTCACCGCGTGAGCGACACGTCGGTCCGCGGGGGCGGGTGCCGTACGTCGGCTGGGTGGAGGAGAGTTAGTTGTGTCCATTATTTGCATATTGTGTTGAACATAATTGTTATAACTATTGGGTTTATAAGTTGGAGAAGTTCTTGAATTATTGTATGAAGATCGAGTTGAAGTTGATGGTGATTGATTATGTGATTTAAAACGCGAAATTTACATTTCAAACTATTGATGGGTATAGAAAAATGATACGCTACCTTTCCGACAATAAAGCACTGTACTACACAATAATGAATCGAGGGGCTTCCGATATTGTTGTCTCAATCACTGGGATACATTCATCATCTTCACCAGAACTGGCGTCTGAATTTTGAAGAGCTGCCATCAACTTTAAACTCCTCGTCTTGAACAAAGGTTTCTAGAAAAAAAAATGCTTACCTATAGTCAAAATCCAAACAGCATCTCAAACAAGAAGACTAATCATAAGATTCCTAAGTACTCAATTGAATAGTTACTATGATACTGTACCTATTCTTTCAAGCAACCTGACAGCCCACGGTTGCTCCCAGGCAACAAGCCGAGTTTACCAGGAGCCCATTGTTGCTTGGGGGCAACAAACCAACAATGGCTCCTCTTGACGTGGAAAATATTCTATCACAAACAGCTTCTAAACCTCCAGTACAATCCTGATAACAAATTACAATAAAATTAAAGTAGAAATCTCGAGAAAATACTGTTCACGGAGCAATCACGGATTCAGACACAACAATTGCAAACAGAATGGTCGACTGCGCTGCTGTTGCAACGCTCAGCATGTGCAACCAGGAAATCACCCCTTCACCAGTTGGAAAAGAAATCGTTCTTTCATGAGTAGGCAATAAATGTAGGTAGGTATATTGCAACCCGAATTGCGGACTCACAGGTCGAAACTGAATATTGATTAATTTATGACGTGCACAAATTAAGGATTTTCAAACTAGCAGAACTTTAAATAAGATATCACGGGAGGCAAAAACAATAGTGGGATCGTATTGATTTGGATAGTCACCTTGAATGTCCATCATCGTAGTATTCAACTTGACATTTGTGGCAGTGGTGATAGTTAGACGGACTGGAATACCCTGGATTCCTTCATTTTTATTTATGTTATAACGTTCTATTATTAACACTTGATGTTTATTCTTCATGTTCTGAGAACTGTTGGTTCGTTTTCAACATTATTGTTGTCGATCACATTGATCCTTTTCACATTGATTGTAATCCGATCATCCGCACAACAATAACAAGACTTGATTACCAAGTTGAACCTGCCATCTCATTTACCCAGGCCCCAATCGAAATGGCCCAAAATGGTGATTAATATCTACCGGAATCCCGGCGTTCGACTGAGACTGATGATTCACACTGACCTCTATTGTCATTCAGAGATTTGGAGGTAGATCGTCCAATAATTGTGCAATTATTGCAGTTCTCGATATTTTGAGAATATTGTAGTCGGTTTGTTGCATGTGATGAGCGTCCAAAACGGAAGGTTATGGGAAACCTACCGAATCCCGACGCTTCCAACATTCCAGGATATCACACTACTGGTCCAAAAAGGTACGGGTTCTAATAGGTACAATCTCGCAATACTGCGTTTTTAAGGAAGATTCCCTATTCTCAAAGGATGGGTGAATATCCCTTCACTGAACGCGGCTGGACTACTAATTACCTACCTGAAACACGACCATCTGACTCCAATAATCACCCTAAGCTCCCACGACTTGGTCTCATATTGTTGGCACTAATGAAGTTCGTAGTTAATGGATGGATCAATGTGAAAAGGTACTCAATTTTCAGTTTTAATCTTACGCATATTATAAATCAAGGGGTCCATGTCACGCTACCGTTACCATTTTCAGAATGTTGATATTTTGATTAACATCACTGAACAAAACGTTCACTTTTCATAATACCTATTAGATCCTTAGTAACCTACTATCCACGAGGTGCGATATCAGACAAACAAAAATCATGAAGTTGCGTAGAGGGGTCTAAAACACAACATAAAGGGGTAACTTTTTCAAAGATGGATATTGTATAACGACCACAAAGGGCTAACTGTTGGATGTGAACCAAAATGCATTGTTGTAAACCATTCATTTCTGTAACATTTGTCGAAAAGCTAGTAAATCTTTTTTAAGTTTCATAAGATGTTTCTTCAAAGAGTCGGCTTGTGCTTTGCGTGAGGGATTTTGAAGCTTTACTCCCCAGATGGGCGAATAGATAAAAGGGCCACGATCACTGTTAGTTGGCTCCAAACGATATTCCGCAGCCACTTGATTCCATTCGTATGCGTTACCGTAATATGTTTGATAGCATAGGTAAAAGATATTCGATGATTTTAGTCTGAGCAACATTTACCTCAGCTCTGGAAACAACCTGCAGTTCTGAGGATGTAGCAGTGCAGCACAGAATCTTATTCATCCAGTAGGTATCTGATTTTGTTGATCGTTGCTATGTCATTCATATCAAATCTACAATCGAAAACAAGTTCAATATCGTTTTCCTGGTCATAGCTCATCCCGTTTGTATCACATCCGAGACTGCACAAAACACCATTGATGTACGATCGTGTTGGATCAACTCTTACCTCAGCTTTGAAGGCAGCCAACATGCGATCTACAATTGTTTTGTAGTGAGGGTCTTTTGTATTCCCAAGAAACCTCTGCACAACATCTTTGAAAGAATCCCAGGCTTCTTTTTCTCCCATTGATGCTGAAAACAAGGGATCTGACAAAAGTTTTCGTATGTCAGGCCCTGTAAAAACTCAAAGCAAAAATTGTCAGGAGAAAGAGCACAGCCGCGTGGAGCCATGATGAGAAGTCAATGTAGCCAGAAACGCCCGAGAAAATTGGTGTACTGAAAGACACCTTGGTCCGAAAAGGGTTAATGAGATGTACTGCTTCTCCTCTTGTAATAGCCGTATATCCCTCCGTGCCAGTATAAACCCAAGCAAACTCCTCAGGATTAGTTTTAGCTGGATTTAACAAATGAGTTAACTGTTGTTTGTTTAGTTCACAGTACCTTCTAGTGAAGAGATTATAAAGGTCAGTCGTCCTGTTTGCAATTCAAAGATGGGCACTTCAGAACAACTTTGCGCACAGTACCACACTGGGCAAACAAGTCAAGGTATTCTTTGGGGTCGATTATGGTATCCTTCTTCCTTATCTCTTTTTCTATTCGTCCAAACACCCTGTCTGGTGGAATGAATGAGTGCCCAACAACAGGAAAGATTATCTGAATTTTTCGAACATCAGTAACACTCTCAAACAAGAATTTACACAGCATTCCCAGTACAGTTAGATTCTTATTTTGCCCTGGGCACCCATCACAGTACAACTTAATTTATTTGATTCCGGTCATATCCGTATTTTGGAGGTGGAAGTTCAAAATTGAAGCTATTTCATAAGATCCTTTGAAACGTTGATTCTCACACCACGTGTTCGTGAACACTGAATCTTTGCATTGGTGGGCTTTTGAGTGCCCTACACAAACTGTGAAGTTATAAAGGTACAGTTTGCGACTCTAATAAGCTGCTTGATCTGGTATGCGGGGCAACTCCAAGTTTTTCTAGCAGTCGAACGATAATTTTAGGATAATGGTAGGCCCCTCATCCTCCTTGAGCATGCTGTGAAAGGATCGGCCCCTCATCCTCCTTGAGCATGCTGTGAAAGGATCGGTCCTCATTTTGTGGACAGTTAAGCGAGCCATGTATTCCTGTTTTTGGTGCGGCGCCGAAGTCACTTGGATCAAAGCCTTGAGTCGTATACATTCCGAACAAGCATCTGTAGCGGGGCTCTTGAAACTTATGTTGAACTCGTGGTTGAAAATTCGGAGGAAGAAGACGTAGGTATTTCACCTGCAAACCACTTGCGCTCTAGTAGCCACAAGGATGGAGCATGTTCCGCAAACCTAAAACGCCGATTGCGAGACATCCCGAACGTCGAAGTCAAGTTGTCTGATGGCACCTCCCATTCACGTCATTATACCGGGTGTCCCCAAACCCCCCCCCCCCCCTAGACCAGTGCATCTGCAGGGGGGTTTCGATTCCGGAGGCGTTTGATTGTTTAATCTCATGATCTTGAAGAACATTGCGCCTGAAAATAATAAAATTATTAATAATTGTTTACACAAGTAACTTCGAAACCTCGTCCTATAGCGCCTCCTCTCTTCTTAATTTCATTACATAGTTACCTTGCATCAGGATCATAAGTCCTATCATCAATGACGATGTTTCTTCAATGACAATTTTGCGTTTTGTGAGATATGCTGGAATGGTTGCTTTAAATTTTTTTTGTATTAGTATTTGGGATTCTGTTAATTTGTTTGCGGACATGTAGTTATCTAGCTCAATACGAACCCTATTGCGACCGGTTTTTTCTATTGAGATAATAATATATAATAATAATAATATAATAATAATATTATAATAATAATATTATTATAATAATAATAATATATAATAATAATAATTCCTGATTCGGATTCATTTAAACTTTCTATTTGTACCATAAATGGCCCCGAATCATCAATTCTGAACGTTTCGTTCAACGTAAATAAACTTCAGATTAAGATCCATAAAGGTATTTAAATCGCGTGCATCATCTACATGATTCCCCTGCATTTTTCCCTTTTTTAGACTTTTGTTGACAAGTATTAAGCACCCGCATACCGCTCCTCTGCTGAGGTAGTGATTGCTGTTTATTATTATTAGATTTATAGTTACTGGATTTAGTATTATATTGGTGCTGATATGATGGATTACACGTACGGACTGATTGTTGCATGTTATGTGGGGTAGGATCTACTTTGGGGTTATTATTATATTGTGAATAGGTAGATTGATTGCTTATGAGTAGCACTTGATTGACGTTGCACTTCACTTTTCACGTTATCACCCTGGTACTTACGTGTATCCTGGTGCATGAAATTACGTGCCGTACCTTGGTTTTGATTGTAAAAACGCGCCGGTGGAAACTTGTTGGTTGTAGACTTAGTGCTGTTGCTGTATTGTAAAGAGGTTTTGTACCGTGTGTACCCAAGAAACCATGGTTTGCGGGACAACAAGTTCAGAGGGAATTTGGAAGAATCATATCCCGGATAAGAGCAAACCATGGTGTTTGCGATGCGTACCTGCACAGAATAGGCAGGAGGGAGACAGCTGCATGCGGAGAATGTGGAGATCCGAACGGAAACCTTGAACATCTTATCATGGAATGCCACGCCTTCGAACAACCCAGACTTCAGTTCTTCAACAGAATCGCACCAAAAGTGGAGAAGCCCTTCAATTATGCAACGATTCTACAGAAGAGAGACATTTTCATCTACAAAGAATTATTTAATTTTATTAAGAAGTGCAATTTTATCATTTGAAAGTATTATAATTTATCTATGGCTGTATAGTATTTACTTAATGCCAATAAAAGAAAAAAAAGAGGTTTTGAAGTCTCTATGGAACCGCTCCACTTCCTGGATGAGAGTGTACAGCTGATCAATGTTAGTCGGTTTGGTTGTATGAGCGAAGTATTTTCGGTCCTCAGGTCGGACATGAGATAGAATAGCTTTGATCAGGACGTCATCGGTGTAGACCTGTAATATAGCATTAGTGGCAAGCACATGTTCGACATATTCACGAAAAAGTTCATTCGGCTTCTGTAAGCGTTGTATGAAATTCATAGTTAAAAATAGCATCAAATAATTCAGATTTTATACGGGCAGATAATGTTTCAACATTTAAATCTCCTTGCCAGCGGCGGAGTAACTGTTTAAAGTAGGCGAAAATCGGTTTTATGATAGCTGATATCCTCCACAGACCCACGCGTGCACCCTCAATATTTTCCTTTTTTTCTGGGTTCCTGGGGGCTCAAAACAAGCACAAATGGTACAATTTTGTCAAAAATATAATTAGGAATAAAGTGATGTTGAGGGATGTCGAGGGTCGGTCAAATGAAAATTGAATTATGTGCCAACGTTTCGAAGAATATATTTCTTCATCTTCAGGGCCTAAAAAAACGGTTTCATAATTCTGATTACAGTTCTGTGGTGAGAAAAATGTTGTAGTTATTTAATTATCATTAGTTGTAGTTGTTGTGGAAATTTAAATAGTTTGGTTAAACAAATGGCGTTATTGGTGACAGATATTGGAAAATATCCGTGGTAGGTTATTATACAATGGTACATGCTATTGTACAAGGTATTGTACATGCTATTACTATAGAAAATAATACAAAATGTTCGCAAAAAGTTAAGTTAAATATACAATAGAAAAAGTAATAAAAAATTTTTTTTTCTGTTGATAGTTAGTAGTTCATATGAAATTGGTTTGGAGGATGTACAATAAGTTTCAACTTACAGGTTATGAAATAGAGTTAGACTCCAACAGGGAAGCTCCTTCCTCCAGATCACAGAAGTAATAACTTAAATATTACGCCTAAAATTCCCTATATATAGGTGAACGAGACCAAGGGGGTGGGGGTACCGAAGCCAATGGAACAGCGTGGGACTAGTATTGAGAAAGAGAAAAAAAAAAAATCGTAAATTTGTAGGTGTCATAAAAGGGGCGCCGAAACTCGTGTGACAGGGGGGCCAAACAGTCGTAAAACCTTAGTAAGTATCTCCAAAGGGTTGGTGTTATTGCGAAAATGTTACCCAGAAAAACATCTTTGAAATCGTAAATCTGTAGGTGTCATAAACGGGGGGAGCCGCCGAAACTCATGTGAAAGGGCGGCAAATAGTCGTAAAACTGTGGTAGGTACCTCTAAAGGGTTGGTGTTATTGGAAAATGTTACCCAGAAAAACATCTTTGGAAGAGGCAGACAGTCGTTAAAATGGTCACAGAAATGGTTTATTCGAAAGGTAGGTTTTGGGGAAGTGCTCAAAATCATGAAATATCAAAAAGAATAAGAGACAGAATTGTATGTGAGAATTAACATGGAAGTGGTTTCTGTTTATGTATGAGGCCAGAATAGCATTTGTTGAGGTGTTGGACGTCAGTACGAAAATTTACTGTATTTAATTTATTCCTTTCAATGTGAATCATTTCAAGAATTTCTCGTTTGAATTTTATGGGTTCTTTCCCTAATAACTTAGTGTTTTCAAAGCGGAACCGGTGTCCTTGTTCTCTGCTGTGGACGGTGAGTGCAGTAGAATACGGTGTGATGGGACCTGAACTTTCGGTGCTGTGTTGTTTAATCCTAGTTTCTAGGAAATTCCGTGTATGGCCAATGTACCGTTTTCCACATGAGGGTTCACATTGAATATCATAAACTAAATTTTTTTGTTTAAGTAGAGGTATGGGATCTTTAGTTTTAGAAAATAGGTTACCAATAGTGTTTATGTTCTTGAAAGCCAATCTTTTGGTTTGTGAATCTAAAATTTTTGATAATTTTTCGGATACACCACGGATGTAGGGGGTGGAATAAAATTGTGGACGATCTGTGGTAGGTCTTGCGTTGGTCGGCTGTGAAACTCGAGTTTGTAGTATGTTATTAATGAAGTTGGGAGGGTATCCATTTTTTTGAAGGAGCATACGTACATGCTCGTAATTTTTTGTTCTAAATGGTGGAGAGCTCAAAATATCAATTCTATCTAACATATTCTTGATGGTATTTATTTTTTGTTTGTACGGTTGATTGGACTTGAAATGGATTAGGCGGCCGGAATTCTGTGGTTTTCTATACCAATCTGTCTCTATTTTCCCCGTACCAGATCGGAGTAGTAAAGTGTCAAGGAAGGGGATAGACTGTGAAGTATTTTCAGATTCGATGGTGAAGTGTAGTCTAGGGTGAAAAGAGTTGAATTTAGAAAGAATGATATGATCTGAATTTTCAGGGATGGCAGTGATGGTGTCATCAACATATTTAAAGATGAATGGCAAACGGAAGGGAAGTTTAGGGATGATTTTGTCAAATACGTAATCTAGATAAAGTTCTGCAAGCTTGGGAGCTAGAGGAGATCCCATTGCTATCCCGTAAATTTGTTTATAGAAGTTTCCACCGAATTGAAAATAACCGTTTTTTGTGCAGAGATTTAGGAGTTTTAGGAAATTTCTCTTGGGTAATCGGGTGTGTGTTTTAATAGTCTTCCATCTATCCATGATTATTTGGGTAATGGTATTGATATTTACATTTGTGAAAAGGGCGGAAACATCGAGGGACACGAGTTTGAACCCAGATGGTACACGGATTTGATCTATTTTTTGTTTGAACTCAAAAGAATCTTTTAGGGTGTATTTTGAAATTGGTAATTTTTGTAGTATGCTGTCAAGAAATTTAGATACATTGTAGTGGGGGGAATTAACAAAAGAGCAGATTGGTCTAACAGGATTATTGGGTTTATGGTTTTTAATGAGACCGTACAAACGGGGACTGTGACAAGATTGATTAGTTAAGGAAAGCTTTTCTGATTTTGATATATATTTTTTCTTTTGTAGATCATTGAGCTCTCTATTAATTTGATTTTGAAATCTGATGGTAGGATCATCAGGAATACGGGTGTATGTTTCTGAATCTGTGACCAGGGATTCCATTTTTTGTAAGTAGTCATTTCTGTCTAAAACAATAGTTTGATTGGTTTTATCAGTCCTGGTAACTATGATGTCGTTTCTGTGCCTATCTAGGAATCGTTTGGCGTTGCGGTACCTTTTATTAATTTCGAGTTTAGGGGGGCTGTTTTTTATTCTATTGGCTTCGTTAGTGATAACATTTATGCATTGACTGCGTAAGGTGTTTTGTCGTTCTTGTGGAGTGCAATTTAAATTTTCAAGTTTGCAATTTAAGTTTGCAATTTAAAGTTTGCAATTTAAAGTTTTCAAGTTTGCAATTTGCAATTTAAGTTTGCAATTTAAAGTTTGCATTTTAAGTTTGCAAGTTTGCAATTTTGCAAGTTTGCAATTTAAATTTAAAGTTTCAAAATGTCCGTTTTAATGGACACTGGGACTCAAAGCCACCCGCGAATCTTCATTCACTACAACTGTCTTGTTTTTTTAAATCACAATCACTGAAATCTCGTTTTCTTTAGTTCAAAATTATCATTAAATTGTTCCAACTAGAAAAATCTTTCAATCAAATACCTACTCAAGTGGAGTTAAGTTTGAAGGTAGTTAGGTAAGTTTAATCTAAAATTTTACAGCCTTGAATGGTATGTAGCGTAACAGTTTCTCTCCTGCGTGACACAACGTTGTCATGCATTTTTTGCAAACAAATTTAGTCTTTTTGTTGCATCCATTCAGTAGTTGTAATATGGGGGTTCTGCCGGGGGGTTTCAGCACGATCGCAAGGTGGGGGTAGAGGAGCTAGCGCCCGGCGTTTATCGGTTTGTGACACGTAGTAATCACGAATTTATAAATGCTATTTCGATGGAGCCTTTGGTCAACTTATTTTATCATCATCATTATCATAATCGGGTGAGCGTAATAATTGGTTAAATTATGGAAGAATATCGGAATGAAATTAGGTACTTGTACTTGTAAATTACAATTCCTATGTGCTGCACAAATGATGTCGGCTTCCGCGACATATAGCTTAGATTTAAGTCCAACATACTCAGAGATTGGAATGCCTGCAGTGACATCCTTGAATAATCCAACAACTTTTTTATTTTTCAAACTAAAACATTCGTGATGGGTATCATAATTAGAAGTGTCTAAATAGTCCATATAGTTGAACTTATCTTTATAAACATCATCCGTGAATACATCAAATAAAAACTCTGCAAATTCTTGACACAACGGTTCATTATCTTCTTTGTACAGATCACCCTTCTGTCTAGATCACTAGGTCTAAATGTCTAGATCCTAAATGTTAGATTAATTATTATTATCAATTATCACTAATTATTAAAAATTTTATCAAGTATCTAGTGAAAATTATTATAATTTATTGTTAGGTATTAATAATTTGTATTTATTATTAATAATAATTATTATTAATTATGATTAATTAATACGATATAATTCTGGGGTTTTTAATACTACGTCGGTAATAATTTTTCTATAAAAGAAGTACCTACCAACAAACATTAAAATTACCTTCATTTCCGTAGCACGAAACGCACCTCAGAACAACAAACTCGACATCACTTAAGCCATATGATGTTCCAAAGAGCTTGTTAGTATGAAAATGGACCTGTATTTCAACAGTTTGATTCACGATCCTGTAGTGAGGCACAATCTTTGAGCCGTCATTGTGAACGAACGGCTGGTCGTACAAAGCTGCGGATGGTCTTAAAAAATTCTACGGAACAAACTCTATCTAAATATGAAATAAAAAACATACCGTTCTATATGAATTTTTCGAGATATGAAATTTTCAAAATTTCAAAATTCGTTTTGAACCCCTTCCCCTTGACCTAGGGTTATGAAAAGTTTCGAGGACCATTGTGGGGTTGGTCGAAACCCATAAAAAAAATTTCGTAATTTTAACTCAACGCTAACTGGGCAAAGTGGCGCGGACGGCGGACGGCGTACGGCGTACGGCGTACGGCGGACGGACGGATTTTTTTTTATTCGATTTTCTGAATCTACGTATCTTGAAACGTAAACCAACAAATTTTGAGGGGGGGTTAAAAAAATTTTTTCTTTGGGCGATTCCAATGGTTCATTATCGAAGATAATAAACCAAAATGAATCGGTATCGCAGTACAGGAGTTTGATTTGATTAGGCGAGTACTGCTTGTACATACAATTATACAGGAAATCATACATGACAATTTTAAACTCGGACTTTTCTTTCAACTTATCCCATCCTGCTTTAGGCAGCATTAATATCGCAGACTTATCCTTGAATAGTAACACGAACGAATCATTTCGCTCAACCACCGTAATAGTTTTCTTGTTAGACAACGTGTACACAAACATTTTCACTCTAGTATCTCCAAATGAACACTGATTGAATCATTAAACGCTTAATTTAATTACTAGAAGCAGCAATAGTCGTTAATTCGGTTAATGGCTCAACGATAGGTTTGAAAGTTTTGTTCAGAAATTCTGAATTATCAGTTTCATTCTGTTGCAGTTGTTTATATTTCATTTTTAAAGACTTTCTGGCTTTGATGAGATTTTTTATCATCGATGTTTTATCTTCCATGATTAACATATAGCTATACATCATGATGATGATGTCGTTAGTTAATTCAGTTTACGCTGTTTCGATGGCGGCTGTTCTGACGGATGCCCCTGTAGATCAGCGAGTATTCCCCTATGTAACAATAAGAAGAAGAAACGCGTCATTAAATCGGTCAAACAATTGAATATAAATGTGAAAATTTGCACAATAATCGTTATAATAATGGGAATCGCACACAAAAGATGATAGAATGGCATATTTGAAACAGTAATCGTTATGAATATTGAGGACATTTATAACGGCTTTTTTTGTCATTATAGCATGGGGGAGTTTAATGTAACTGGAACCACCCTTGAATGGTTTGTATCGACTTACTCTAAGGAATAAACCGTTTATTTCTACAAGAATCCATCCTGATTTCTTCATTTCAAATGCGGTCATTTCAGTTATAGTCCAGTCAAATTGGAGTTTACTCGTAACAAAAGTGAGGGAGTAGGTTTCTCGACTGGTTTTTATGTTTTTTGGGTCGCTGAATCCGAATTTGAAAAGTGCTGACACCTACCTGGTCCGCGTCAGGTCGAAAAACGAAAGAAACCTCAAAATTATGGAGGTTGTTTTGGTTTTTCGTAAATATCATGGAAACGAGGTATCTGTCGTAAAAGGTCACTCTTATCAACGTTAAAGAGCATAAAATTCTGCGTCGAATGACCTCCCTAACGTCTTATTTTGATCAATTTCTATGACCACAATCGTCAATCAAAAAATGCCCGTTTTTTCCAACTTTTGTAAAAACAGCAGTAAGGTGACTTTTTGACGTGTGCGATTCGTAAATACTCATTCTATATGAAAAACTCAGAGAAACAAAATTGTAGAGCATAAAATTCTGCGTTCAGCGAGCACCTAAATTTTAAATTTGGATCAACCTATACAATATAGCGACAATTTTTCATTTTCTATCTAAGCGCCAATGTGACCATTACGAAGGGTTTCAACGAATATAACTCTTACTGTTGTTAAAATACCATTTACTATTTTATACTATTTACATATAACCAAAAAGATACAGAAAAATATAATAAAAAAATTTATGCAATTCTTTGCCGGTTTGATGAGGTAGGGCCTGGCTCAATATTGATATCTGGGGCAGACGATGGCCCAGGCTCGTCGATTGGTCGGCTCGTCGTTTCATGCTGTGGTGGTAGTAGTTCTTCACCTGAAAATAAAGTTGACATCCAGTTATTTGTCTGTTGAAAAACATGGCACATCAACCATATCAATTCGTAATTACATGAAATTCAATTTGAAAGCAGGTGAATTTTAATGGTAGAAACCTTGCAAACTGTGTATGGCTTGGCCAACAAAAGAATCTCCAAATTCATCATCTTCTTCTTCGAATGCAGAAGTGACATCTACATTTGTACACAAATCTGCACAGTTTACACACAGTTGCGAGCAGAAAAGGCCTGATCTCCTGCAGCCGCATCGCTCACCACAATCTGTGCGACATTTGCATGAAATCGACTGCATTAGTTTGTCAGGAGCGGGGGGTTTGTCTGTTGGCAAAGGGAGCAATCCATTTTTGGTAGCCTTCCATCCCCACAGCACTGGAGGCAGAAGGTTTCCAAGCCACTGCTGCACTTGGAAGTACACCCGCAAGCTGTGCTGGCGTGCAGCAGCAGCAGTTGGGGGGATGGAAGCTATGTTGCTCGAAATTTTAAATGCAGATGTTACGTACATTTTGTAGCGTAGCTCATCCAAATTTGTTTTTTTGTGGTCTCCCCCATAAAGGGCCACTAAAAATGATTCTCCAGCAGCAGCAATATCAGCTGGCTGGGCTGAAGGATCTAAAAATCTCTCGACATCCTTCTCTAACTCAGGATGTTTAGTGAGCGTTTTTAGGAATTTAGTTTTTCCTTGGTTGAAAATGGCTGACGTTGAATCACATCCGCTCATAGCATGAAGAAACATCATGTGATTGTAGAGGCCTTCATTCACAGCTGATTTAGGGTGATACAGGAGTGGAGGATCTTTTCCACGCCCTGGCTTGAGCAGGTAGATATTATCGTATGCATATACCTGTCGCATACTCTCAGTCCATGAAGGTTCTCGTAGTATGACGAGTTTTCCAAGTCGATATCCGACGGCGTGGTGAAAATCCAGTGATCGTCTTCTCGGTTTCTGATATCCGTTACACACATCTCCTTTATTATATAGCTGTTCCTTCGAACTAAGAGACTCTTTCAGCAACGCAAGTTCATCAGCCCTTATAATCTTGAAAAAAGATTCATGCTCGTGAGGGCAACGTGGCCAAACTTTCCCATTCTCGAACGAATTTTTCTTCTTTCGAGGTTGAGAAAAAACCTCTTCGTCCTTGACCTTTGTAGTTGGCACCGAACTGAAGTTTGTGCCGTTTTTCATCTGTAATGCCCTCATCATCCGATGGGCTCTTGAATCCATGGTGGTCTTGAAAACAATGTAATTTTGCGGTCATCAATTGAGAGGCATTGAACAAGAATATACAACGAAAAAATACTTGAAATACGCCAACAATATTACAGTTTTGAAGGTTAGCACCTGGTAACCTTTTAATTTCAACATAGGAAAGGGGAAATGAGGAACAAAATGATTACTTACCGTCCAGAGAACACTATCACAAAGATGATTGTTGGTGCAAACCGTCCGTAGAAGTCAATAACATCGTCTGCGAACTTTCGAGAACACAGGAGCGGTGGCAGGAAACTGAGGGCTCACCGTCTTCGGCGGACGTTTTTGCTTTGTCTCCTGAATGGAATACTGATACATCTGCTCTCAAGCGGCCAACAATGCAACTAGGCATGTTGCCGTCTTCAGTGGATGAAGAGCTCGCCTTAAGAGCTTCAAATCGATACCAAACTCAAAATGGCCAAAAATTGAGATGTTACAGTGTTCCACGACGAGTGCGAACAATTGGCCGAACAATTTTCAACAGGCAAATAATAAATAATAATGTAGTGATCCAAGGTGAGAAGAAAGAACAAGTGACTGCTTGGAGTCGATGTGATGTTCTGAGTGCTTTATTGGTAGGAATACAGCCTTTTTATAGTCCTCTGTACAAGGCCAGAGGGGGGTCGAGGAAGATCCCCCACTCTGGGTGTGAGATAAGATATGAGGAGGAGCAGCCGATCATCACAAATAACATAATATGTTATTATTTATTAATTGCCTGTTGAAAATTGTTCGGCCAATTCCTCGTCAAACTGTCGCTCAACGTGTGATGGAATACAACTTCTTGATCTAGCTGTGATGGAACTGCTCCATGGCTGTTAGAAATGCTGGGCAGATTCCCGTCGTAAATTGTGGGGCGAAAAAATGCGGATTCTGGCTCTATACCGCTTATATCAATGATTGGGATGTCACTCACGGCTTGAGGCGAGCTGACGTCTATTCTTGAACAATTTGAAGCCTAATCACCGAAGCTTTTGTTCTCGTCCACACCAGTAGGCTTCATCACCATCAGGTAGCGAAATTTCTTCACTCTATCTTCTGAAACGAGAATTTGATTGTCAATGGGTAGTATCAATCAGAATGTTTGCGCTTGTTTACGAAGAGGTCTATTAAACTGTACCACATGTTGACTTCTGTGTGAAGAGCCTAGTCAGCGGACCCACTAGCCAGAGGCTCCTTGGACCTTTAGAAATTTTTGCACAATTGGTATTTGGCCTCCACCATCTTGTCCGTCACCGAACCAGTACCAAATGAAGGAACCAGTTCAGCGGACCCACTAGTGCCATCTAAAAGCATCAATTATTGTGACAAACCTGAATGTTTTATGGAGGAACCCGTTTGGTAGAACCATTACCTAGTACCCAACAAAATTGTAACATTCGGAATCAGCTGGTTCATGATAACTATTGGAGGAAAACTGAACATATGGTAGTAGGTCATTTTTGCCTGAAGTGCTTGGGCGAGCACTGATCACTTGGTCAGTTTTTCTTCAAAGAAGGCGTCGAGAAAAGTGATCAACTGATACTTGGTCAACTCCTTTGTTTTTATGTCCTCGTAAAGTTAAATTGATTAATTGACATTTGATCAGTTATAATTCCAAACAACAATCATTCGGTGAATATTGTTAACTGCCATTTGGTCACTTAGAAAAGCGATTGTCCAAAAGGTAAAAATGGTTTTTCGCATTTTCCCGCGAAATTACTGAAAATTCCCACTTTTTAAATTTTCCCCTAAACACTTAACCTAATTTCGGATATGAATAGCAGAAAAAAATAAAAGTGACCAAATGTCAGTTGGTCACTTTTACCTTTAAGGGGATGAAATGTCAGCTCAGCAGCCCCTTTGCCGCAAAAATGGCCCGCCTTGTCATCAGATGATTGATAACACAGCTGTTTTCCTGTTTGGGTGTAGACTCATGGCGGCTAATCCTAACTAGAGGCGCTAACTTGAAGTTAGGTTAACCATCACATTGGTGAAACGCTTTTTTCTGTAACCTTCAGTTTGTTGGTAACTGTTACTTTGGGGTAACCTTTAGTTAGCTTTTTTTATAGGAATATGGTGAAACCGGGCCTAAGAGCAGAATCTGACAGTCTCTTAAATCTTCAAAAATGCTTCAACAGGAATCTCAATTTTGAGGCTAAAGAAGTAAGAGAACAATTTAAACTATACTTCAACAATTCTGGGAGAGTGGACTGGCAGGATGCAATGGTTTCCAATTTTTAATTGTACCTAATTTCTACTACGTCCTAGCTTATACTTAATTGTCCTAGCTTATACTTAATTGTCCTAGCTTATACTAGATTATACGTCCTAGCTTATACTTAATTGTACCTAATTTCTACTACGTCCTAGCTTATACCTGGGTGTCATCGAGGTTTGATGTTGTCTGCCTTGGAATTTCCCGGTCCCTTAAAAAATGCAGCAGATCATAGTACCATAAATGAGGTACGTAAATATCCTCTTCTCCAGTACCTGACATCAAATACATTTATTGTACATGGGACCGTATTGTACGTAAGTAGAGGGTTCTTGCTGCTTCTAGCACAGTTTTGTGCCTTAATTTCGACGGCGTTGCTTTATGGAAACGAGATGGGGATAATGTCATTTGGGATAGGGGAATATAGGGAGGAGACGCGCTCGCCTCACCAGGCCTGTTGAAATCTGACAAAAAACCCCTCTACGTCAGAGACTAGGGCTGTATTTATCTCCGTTCGAGTACGATATGAGGCAGAAAGGTGAGGAAGGTCATATATTAATTCTCGTGTTTTTTCCCAGCGTTGAATGGGGTTTTTTGGAACCGGGTCAATAGGTTACGTCATTCATGAGGTGTAAAAGGCGCAAAAACTTTCAAGAGGGATAGGATTAGAACCTCCGATCTCCTGTTAATTTCTATCTCAATTTAATGCGACGTGGTATGTGGTTTGATAAGAGTGTTTATTGTTCATATCCCCGATTAAAACGGAATTCAGGTTATTCCCTACGATTAACCTTTTGAGGCGTTAATCACTCGGTTGTAAGCCTTTGACCACAATGAGGGGTATTGACCACAATTAATTATATGATTAATACTGATATACCTTGAGTACTGACCTAGCCAACTTGTATAATATACAAGTTGGCTAGGTCAGTACTCAAGGTATATTATAATCTCAGAGTATAACAAAACAATGTTGGGAAGTAAAACGATAAAACTGTTAGATATCAATTCCATTTATTCATTTCTAAAGCAGATCTAATGAAACTTGAACCCTTCACACTAATTACATATGAACAATGTGGGTAGAATCTTGCATGTTCTTGCCAAGGATCATCATTATAATCCCATTCCGAAATTTGTCCTCCGCATCTGTAGCATTTTACGATGTCACCAATATGATCCTCGTAGTGGAAACCTGCGATGCATAATTCTTGAACAAGGTGTTGTAAACATTTTGGCCATAACTTGAACGTGTTAAATCTACCATTATAGGTTTCGAGGGTTGGAGGAATTGTAGTAGTATCCAAAGCTTCATTTACAGTTGCAGTTTTTGTTACATCATTTCTAGTATTTGAAAGGTACGCAATGCTGGTTTGGAACGAACTGTTATTAACGCCACACACATCCATATTGTATTGGTAGGTGTTGTCTGTTCCAGTACCCAAGTAAGATTGTGGTGAGCTCTGAAGCTAATGATCTTTATAGTTACCCATCATGACAATGTTTGGGAGTGGGGTAAATGAAATAACAACAAAACCCACTTATAAATCAGTTTTTATTCAATCCCATAGAGTTTAATAAATTGATACATTGTTCAGTAGCATACTGAATACGCATACATGCACAAGTGCCCACAACATCTATGTCACCACCATTTTGTTCATTTGGAAGGTAAGATTCGATCTCCCCGGCCCATCCCTCTACCTCCTCCGTCATGGTGAGCACCCGCTGCATCTCCTGGTGTGGCTGAAGGAACCTCGGATCCGCTGATTGCATCAGCCGTAGATCCTCTTCCAACCGCGCCGCCGCTCGCCGCAAGTCGCCCACCTCCCCTACCAGCTGGGTGGCGTTGACCTCCACCCGCCACTCCTGCCCGCTGATGATCAGCTCCCTGGGGTTGAGGAATAGGACCCCCATCCTGGCGGCGCTTTCCTTGCCCGGGGTGCTGCCAATTGCCAGTACCACGCTCAGGCTTACTACGACTCCTACCCAGTATCCCAGCATACCCGGTCCTGGCGGCTCCTAAAACAGAATCCACTAGGTTCAATAAGAGTCCCGTATCCCCGACTCCAAGCATACCCCAACAAGCAGCGACCCAAGCGTTGGCCTACTTACCCGCAGCCACCATCCACCCATGCCTCCTACCCGAATCCTACCTGAATCCTACCTGGATCCTACCTGAATCCCTACCTGAATCCTACCTGGATCCTACCTGAATCCTACCTGAATCCTACCTGAATCCCTACCTGAATCCTATCTGGGATCCTACCTGCATCCTACTTAACCGCGGCCTACTTAACCGCAGCATCCTGAATCCTACCTAAATCCTACCTCCCAATCGGGATCATCGGATGAAAACCCACGAGAAAAATACCTTTTTCTGTACTAGAAAAATACATTCTTCCCGAGCTACATTCTTTACATTCTTCCTCTTCTTGGCCGTGGGAATCGTCGGCGGTGCCTGCGCTGACGTCGAACAGATATTTTATGAAGTCACGAAGTTTGAGCAGAAAGAAAAATACATTGGATTCTTGGGCCGTCGTATACCCGCAGAGGATCCATCAGAGGGATGTAGTGAACTTCTGCCAGACGTTGGCAAAAGCTTCTTCAACTCTTGGCTTCCACATTCCTGAACCAACCTTCGAAAAGATCAACGATGATAGAAGCGGTTCATATGTCAACTGCCTCGAGGTACTGATCAGTAGGGGCACATACGAAAGATCAATGCTGATAGAAGCGGTTCATATGACAACTGCCGATCAGTAGGGGCACATACAAGTTGATCATGATGATCGTTCCAAAGGGCCAAACCAAAGGGCCTACATATTGGACGGAACAGTATCATCAAACCCTCACCAAACCCTCTTATCACACCCTCACTCTAAGGAGAGGTACCTATATGAATTATTACTTGTAAAGGTTGTAAAGTGTTGAAGTTATGATCAAAAACTTGGGTGAAACTGAAAGTTTTCATAGATAGTTAATAACTGTGACATAATATGACAATTCTTAAACTAGATTTAAACAATTATTCAAACAACGTTTTAATTTTTTAGTTTTTTGTTAACTATTAGGTTGCTACTCACCTATATAGGTGTCTGAAGATTTCATGAATGGCTCCCCATAGCGTCTGGGAAGCCACACATTCTTCACCGCTCCAGTAACCCGACTTTTGAGTCGGGCTGCTATGGCCTCACCATACCTCGTGTTGATCTTCTTCACCCTTTGTAAGACAAATTCTTCCCCAATGGGGAGCTATTTCATGGAGTAGGTCCGTTCGAGTTGGTGGACATCTCCACCGACAGCCTTCAAGTTTCTTAATAGATCTTCCATACCTATTTTCTAAAATAAAATTACACGAAAAAATAGCTTAAAAGTTTATTGCATGAGGATTGGATAGAATAAACTCATTCTTCAGTCACAAAGGCTGCACAATTATGAAATGTATAAGGAAGAGAGTTGATGAGCTTTTACCTGAAAAAATTAGCAAGATCATGTGAATAGTGGTGAAATTTGTGCATGGTCAGAAATGAATTACAGATAGATATACTGAAGGTTGACAATTTGTTAAAAAACAATTTTTTCCTAAAATGTTAAACATCTATTCATCATGCTCACTTTCACCCCACTCAGGCTCACTTAAATAATTTAAGGGGTCTAACGTAAATAAGCTTGAATCGAATTCTATTGAGTATGAATTCCTTTCAGCTTCGTTTGATTCCCGCATCAATGAACTGTTGCATGAATTACACAGTGAAACGAACTGACACTTAAACAAATTTTCATCGCATTCATATGTCTCTGTTAATGAAAACCCCAACTCCATTGAACCCCTAGGGAGAATGAAATGTTTAACATGTAAACTCCCAAGTCGTTCAGAATAGTTGAATTTTTCATCGGCACATGAATGACAATATGAAGCCCCGTCAATCTTCAAAAAGTTTGTCTTAACACATATGTACAACTTATCAAAATTTATAGAGTGATTCATAATTGCTCACCTGAGGGCTTAAATGAGTGCGATATTCGGAGGCGTTGCGGGTGATGTTCAGAGTGACGATGTCTGGTGCACTGATAGGTAAATAATTGAAGACACTTGCTTTTATATAGAAAACCTTCTTATGTAATCCTACTCATATAAGATCGGGTCGGTGACCAATTCAGGATTTTGCGATGAATTTGATAGGAAGGTGAATAAACTGCAGTTTTATCCTTTATCGTCTGACCTAAATATCTGAACTTTGTACCTCATTTGTGTAGAGGTGGATCGAATGATACTATTCCTCATAGTTTAATCTTACTTTTTCCATTATTTCTGTCAATTATCTCACTTGTGTAACCAGTTATTAAATTTTCCATGAGTGATCTAGAGATCACAGCCTCACCTCTATTGATGAACAACATTATTTTTACCACTTCAAAACTCCCTGACATTGTCAACTCCCATTGACGTACCTACCTATCTAGGTTTTTTTACTTTCGTAATATTTTTAACTTATGTGGGTGTGATGTGCGGTACCTACCTCAACAAAACGTTGTCAGGGAATTCATATCTACTAGGTAGGTACCTACTCTATGAAAGTTATCACTAGGATATTTAGTTTCATCGCTTATGAGAACTTACGTATAGGGGTGATATGTAGGTACCTACCTCAATCAAGAAATTTGGGGAGATGGTAAATAAGGGCCCACTTTATTTTCGTAAACTTAAAATCGGACAATTAGGGTAGGTAGGGTAAGGGCTGGAAAATGTGAACCGAATATGGCCGCTATGCCTTGAGGATGATATTATAAGAATATGGGAATCGGATCGAGTTGAGAACGTTTGTTTTAGACCCTATAAACACGGAAAAATGACCGCCTTAACTACCTCAACAAGGTTGTCAGGGAATCCATATCTAAAAGGTAGGGTATTTAGTTTCATCGCTTATTCGAACTTGTGTATAGGAGTGATGTGTAGGTGGGTACCCACCTTAATTAAGAAATTTGGAGATTGAGCAATCAATTGTTCCAAACGTTGGGAACAACCCCGAGAAATAAAATATGACCTTCCTCACCTTTCTGCCTCATATCGTACTCGAACGGAGATAAATACAGCCCTAGTCTCTGACGTAGAGGGGTTTTTTGTCAGATTTCAACAGGCCTGGTGAGGCGAGCGCGTCTCCTCCCTATATTCCCCTATCCCAAATGACATTATCCCCATCTCGTTTCCATAAAGCAACGCCGTCGAAATTAAGGCACAAAACTGTGCTAGAAGCAGCAAGAACCCTCTACTTACGTAGTCTGGGCGACGAATGGCGTGATGACGTCGATCACCTGGTATCTTGGCGTCCCGTCTTGGAGTCTCATTACTGTACGGTTTACCCTACCTCCCTTTCCTTTCCCGAGTTCTTACAATCATGGTCTTGTAAAGTTGGACTACAAATTATTTGTGAGAATACAAACTTACATCGAAAGCAACTTCAATGTCGTTTTCCTGGTCATAGGTCATACCGTTTGTATCACATCCGAGACTGCACAAAACACCATTGATGTACGATCGTGTTGGATCAACTCTCACCTCAGCCGTGGGAGAGAATATGAGACACATCATGCCTGCAATTCCTCGTAAGGACGGCATTATCGTCGTGTTTCTCAGAGTTAGGGCCGGTGCACATGAGCGTTAAAGTAATCGGGACGCCGAGATAGTTTTCTATCCTATCCGTTCGATACCTATCGAGTTTCAGTGCACATGCAGATAAAAAAGACGCGGCGTCATATCGCTCTCCCACCGGGGATCATTTTTATTAGCGGGGTGGAGACTCATCAGTGCTGTGTTGTTCCTTCTACGAGATGGATCGTGCAGAAATGGAGATTTATAAAAAAAAGGTTTTATTTTCGTACTTCCTGTACAAATACAATGTATATGTCATATACTCCGACAGTGAAAGAAGATACTAGGTTCATCCATTTAACGACGCGAGGTATTTAAAAGGGGCTTTCAACACTGTTTTCATAGAATTGAGGGAAGATGAACAAAAATTCTTCAATTATTTTCGGATGTCTATTCGTGCATTTGATGAATTGGCTGCAAGAACAAGCGATGCATTAAAAGGGGAAGAAAATGCAGTGAGAGATCCCGTTCCACCATTGGAAATGATTGCAGTAACATTGAGGTAAGTTAATCAATAAATAAGAATTCATATTTTCACTAAATTCAAATTTATTTCAGTAACCAAAAATCTGTTTTTCATTAAGAACATACTAATATTTAATAAGATCTATAACTAAGCAGGAGTAATAATAATAAGAAGAAAAATATATGATGAAAAATGAACTGAAAAGAAAGATCAATCATTGAATAGCTACAAATGTGCAAAATGGAAAAAATGCATCACATTTGGAGCATGTTATGAGAATCATCACTTTCAGAGTCTAATTGAGGACTTGGCAAAGTTTGGGACGGTTGAGTATTTTCAATGATATATTGTGAACTGGTGGAAGGTATGGTGTGGTCTGGATGTTGGAATAGGTGTGATGGAGCAATTTGCTGAGGCGAGGGGAAATGTACTGGCTGGTTAAATTGTCTGAAGTTTTGGGGTTGATGTGTAGGCGGGTTGTATCTTTGGATATGAAATTGGCTGTTGTTTGGTGTGATGAGGGGAGACGATTGTGTTGGAGTTGAGAAGGTTGCTCGGGTTTCAGGCAGCACCATGCTTGGCCTCTTGATCCTCCTTAGGAGATCAATCACCTCACTCCTAAACTGTAAAGTTTGATCTTCAGTAAAATCGTTCATCATTGGAATCAATGATTCAAAAAATGATCGATGCATGTTAGGTGGTTCAACTGCTACTGGAGTATTCATGAATTTGAGCAAGGAAGACTATTCCTTTCCTTCTGTAGCCTGGTTTGTTGGCTGCTCCACGGGATGGTCCAGGAGTGGCAGGGTCGCTGGAATCTACTGCATCATCAGATGGCGATTCGCCACGTGCAGGTGGTTGCGACAGAGGAGACTCAAAGTTTGATTCATCAGTGGAGGATTGCGTGGCAGCCAAAGCCATTGATGGTTGCAGAAAAGAAAGGTGTTTCTCGTATATGTATTTTCTATGAATCCCCGCAGGTTGACCCGATTTCGTTCTTTTTCTCACGCTTCGTGAGTAATTATCTTTGATGTTTTTCCATTTCAATGTCATCTTTGCAACTGAAACAAACAGAAATTGCGCTCGTTGTTTTTTTAACATTTTCACATTTTTTTTAACGATTATCTGAGGCAAATGGAAAGGGATGTTCGTTTGTTAAGGACCACCCAATATATAAGTGTTAAACTTCAGGATTCATTTCAGAATAGTCTGTAAATGGATTTCCATGATTTTGAAAAATTCACCCATCACCAATTTTGGACCCGTTGCAATAGCTTCATTTTCTTTGAAAATTCGCTAAAAGAGATTCTATTGTTCCTGTACTCTGCCTTTGGGAGGGGGTTTCCTTTTTGCATCCTGCTCCTTCAGTCTGTGCAGATAGAAATCATGCTCATGCAACATGCAGTCATGCAAGGTGAAGGTGCCTACACAGTAAGAAGAAGGTATTTCTACATTGAGAAAAAATTAATAAAATGAATAGAAAAATGAAAGAACGGGGAAGAAATGAATTCCACATTGAAAAAAAAAAAAAAACGTGAAAGAGCAGACGCAAAACGTCGAACGCACTTTCCCCAGGTTAGAAAACGCACTTACCCCGGCCCTCCAAAAACCACGGGGTAAGTGCGTTTTGTGAATTAGAAATATAATTTTCAACTTTAAACGAATATTACTATAAGAATACAAACTAGAATATACAAGTAAACTATTGTAATGAAAAATGCGATGAAATTGAGGAGATTTCCTGGTTTAATTCCACTTGAAAATGCTCACCTTCTCACTCGACGTTCGAGTTGGAACGAAGCCTCACTGAAATGACGCTTGAATAAAATGCTAGCGCCATATGATCAAAAAAACTCATTTGCAGCTGATAGGAGACATAATATTATGTTGCAATTGAAAAGGAACAATAATAATTTCTGAGCTCGATCCAAACAGAAGTTATTTGAGAAAGACGCACTTACCCCAGAAACGCACTTACCCCACCTTACCCTATATATTTTTTGTTGTTGATCCTGTATTTTTATTTGTGATTGTTTGTTATCTACGCCCCTTTGGGTGTGTTGGCGTCTTCGAGTGCTCCATTCACGATCAAATTGATAATGTGAGCCATGCAGCTGATTCTTTTTTCTTCGCCCAAAAAACTTTTGTCTGCAGCTTTAATATTAGCTCCACTGTCAGTATTCATGGTTAGAATTTTTTCTTTTTCAATCCCAAACTCCTCTGTAATTTCGACGAATTTTTCTTTTATATTATTAGCTGTGTGAGACACTTCCAAACGTTGCGCGGACATTAATTGCTTTGGTCGTTAAATAACGCTGCTCGACCAATTTGGTTATTGTCACCCTGGAGGGAAGTTTTTAACAAAATGTTTCATCCCTTCTTTTTCAATGCATGCAAACGGAAAGTTGTCCTTACATACCATGTAAATCTGAGCTTGTGTGATTTTCTGGGGTGTTGGCCCACTTTCCTCGAAGGAATCCATCTTCTGAAAACAGTCAGCGAGTGTCTGTTGCCTCTTGGGTGGTGCTGGGCTTGTAAAATAATCAGCAGACAGAGAACTCATGTTTTGACCAGTTGCAGCTTCATCAATCAGAGAGGCATCATCCATCAATAGTAACACTATTATCCTCATCCCCAAGAACACATTGGCATGGCGACGTAGTAAAGCCACTGCTGTTTGGATGAGAGAGCTCTCATGCACATTTATATGCACAGATCTCTCATGCACATTTACATGCACAGATTTCGTACATGCATAATTTTGGCAGCAGTTGATTTATTCAACTTCCCTATGTCCAAAAATTTAAAAAAAATAATTGTAATTGTAATAGGTAATAGGTAATTATGGCATCTACCCTTCCTGCCAAAAGTACTAGAGGCACTATACAAGGCGGAGGAAAGAGTGGCTGCGAGAATTATAAAGCCTGGTTTCCACTGAGCGCGCATCGTTCGCGAACGTTTGCAGTTGTTCGCAAACAGGTAAACGCCGCGCAAAACGTTCGCGAACGCGTAGAGAAGGGTACTGTTTCCACTGCCCGCGCATGGCCAAACTATCAGTTGTTCTCGAGCATTCGCGAGTGATCCGAGTAATTCGTTTCAATTTCGAAATCAATAAAAACCCAAGAAAACAGTAAGTAACATTTCAAATCGTTCAAAATGCTTGATACTATTGGATACTAAGTTCGGAGAGAAGTACTATTGAAGCAGCACATATGGATACCTTAGATCAGTGCTTCCCAAACTTCTTAACTAGCGGACCCCTTTCACGGAAAAATTTCAAGTGCGGACCCCTGTCATTCAAGTTGGTGTTAGATCAGGTACTTACCTGAATATGGATAGGGGGAAAAATCAATTTCATCAATTAGCCAACTGTTCCAAATATTAGTTGGTGGAGAAAGGGATAACATCATGAAAATAAGCATTAGGTAAAACGTACCTACTCAACTTTATTTACGTACTTTTTATTTACAAAATGTGCAAAGTAAGAAATAAAAAATTGAATTGAGCAAAATGGTAACGTTGAGTCAGATGAACTAATGGAAAGAGTGTGGTTGTTTCAGCTGGCACAATTTTGAAAAGTCAGGTTCAATTTTGCATAGCTGGAGGCGGATGTCAGGTTCAGCATCAAGGCAGCTTCGGTATTTCGATTTGGTAGCAGCATAGATAGAAAACCCGGATTCGCACAAGTAGGTTGTTTGTTTGTACAGCTGTTATTCAGAATTCTTTGTTTCTTTGAACTCTTCCAGTCAATAGAACCAACGAAAACAATTCTCGGAAGTCCAACAGCGCAGGACTACCGAGATTATGCTGTAGGTATAATTTGCTTCAAAATTTACATTTGCTGCGGACACCCCACTTAGGCTTGGCGGACCCCTAGGGGGTCCGCGGACCACAGTTTGGGAAGGCCTGCCTTAGATAGTACTTCTCTCCGAACTTAGTATCCAATAGTATCCAGCATTTTGAACGATTTGAAATGTTACTTACTATTTTCTTGGGTTTTTATTGATTTCGAAATTGAAATTGAAATTTAAAAAAATTGTATTGTACATAGGACTAGTCCCTCATAGTGTACATCAAATGACTTAGGATTAATGACGTTATAAAAATACAATAAAATATAGAAAAAAAGGAGGAAGGAAGGACTTCTGCCATAAATATCGGAATATCGAAGTAGGAAGTATTGATGTTTGATTCCCGATAAATATCAAGTATCGACATCAGGTTCCGATACTATCGATATTTTATCGTCGATATCCCATCCCTTCTAGAACCATCTAGAACTGGAAGAAACCCCAACCCTTTCGAGGAAGAACAAAATTCGTCGCGAACGAAAGAACATGCGCGTGGGCATGTTTCCACTGGGCGCTCAACGAATGCAAATCCCTTTGATGATTCGCGGAAAAACCGACAGCCGTCGGATCAACCCCGCGCACGAACGAACAGTGTTTGGGAACAATGTTCGGCGCGGGTGAGTGTTTCAACTGCACGCGCATCACGATCGCAAACGTTTGCAAACCCTGTTCGCGAACGATGCGCGCTCAGTGGAAACCAGGCTTAAGAGATATGGGAGATCTCTGCCTCTCTGGTTGTCTAGTGTCTGTTCTAGTTTCATCTCTAACCATTTGCCTCCTACCAACCCCCATCATTTCGAGTAGCAGCTCCGGGCATTGAGTTGTCGGGCACAAGTTCTGGGAGTTCGGCTGGGGAAGTGTTGTCAATGATGCCAACCAAGAAAAAAAGAGGCCTCAGTCCTCCACTTATTGAATCAAGGGGCGGGAAGTGTCGTATAAAAGATAGGACTCTATCCATGTCATTGGAATTGTAAGAACAGGTTATAAACTCCAGGCACACATTAGGAAGGAGCTTCCCATTCCATTTTGCCTGAGGGCTTTTTCTTAAACGTGGGTCTTCTATTTTATTTAAGTAGGCTTGCAAGTCGCAAGGTATCAGTCTTGGGGAATATGTGTTCAAGTTGATAGGAGCTGGCAGGTCTCTCAGATTCCAAAAACCCTCAACCCATTGCTCCACCCACCCACTCAGTAAGTACTGGGTTCTTTGGCCATATCAGGGTCATTAGACTGCCTTCATAATCTGTTATATCGATTGTGTGGCGTGCATATTAATCATTTCCATCTTTCTGTGGACAAGGAAGCTCTCAGCCTTGCTTATTCCAGGAGGGATCATTGCTTCAGCAGTGATTCTGCAAGATATTGGATCAGCTATGATGCCTTCCACCACCTCAAGAGCATATTGAGGGTTAGCCTGCTTCTGCATAAATACCCTTATTCCTCTTTTATGCTCTATACTGTAAAGATCCCAGCTCTCACTTTCATCTATCTCATGGATAGCACATATCATAGAGTTGTCTCTCCCATACATCGGATACCAAGCGAATTTGTCAAACATAGGGTCCCCGTCATCGGAGCTTGATGTTTCCATTCCTTCAGATGGTTCTCCTTCCATTCTCGTCTTCTTCTCAGGAGGTTCATCAACACGGGGATTGCGCAAATGATTACATAACAGGACACATACCATCGCTTTACGAAGGTGATGCTCCTGCCATCTTGGTGTTTTCCCAAACCAGTCAATAATTTCTTCTTGATAATATCATACCCTTATGAACTCAGAAGGATACAATCGTGTGTCCTGCATTAATTCGTTGTACTTCGATCCCATGGCTATCTTTTTAATAATCGCTTTGTTCCTACTACTGAAACTATATTTAATGTCTCCGTGTTTTTTCATCAAGGTATTGTCGTTCAAGTGGAAACTTCTTCTTATTTTATCAAACCTGTTTCGGCTCATGACATCAGCAACAGGAGGATACCGGCACTCTCTGGACCAGTACATAGCCAACTGGGGCATGGGTACAATCCCCATGTGAATCAACATTCCAAGGTACATTTCAATTTCAGCCCTTGTCACACCAAGTTCGTCCCCTTTTTCTTGAAGCGCATATTTATTGGATTCCACGACAATGTAGTCAATCAACCCGCTGTCGAAGAAGGATGTAAAATAATCGAGAGGACTCATATCTTCTGATGGAGGGGGTGGTAAGGAACTTTTCCATTTTACATCAGGTGGCGGAACGAAAACATTGGACGACCATTGCAGAGGCTCACTTTTTTTAGCTTTACGTCCACTTTTTTTCATTTTACTGGTTCCTGCAATGCCACTGGGTCCTGCACCATCTGACTGCTGTGGCTGAGGGCTGCTGGCTGAATTTGACTCACCTGCAGGAGTCACATTTGAGTCGATTGACACTAGGCAAACGTCATTGCCGTCGTCGTCAGTTTCATGTTGCATTATTCCGTCGATAACATCCTGGAGCTCGAGTCTTCCTTCTAGTATGTCATCAGCTACAGATTGGAGGTCTTCATCGTTTTCGTCATCTTCAAAATCGGAGACATTTGGGTCGAACAAGATGTTAGCCACTTCTTCCCCTGACCACTCACAGGCACTTTTTTTCAGGCGGCCAACCATTGCGCTTCGCCTGAAACGCAAGATTGTTTCAAATTCAAGTTGGCAGTAGTGGGAGGGGGGAGGAGGGGGCTACGGTAGATATCAACATTTCGTTTATCAAGAAATTATATGAAAATGAAAGATTTATACAACAAAAAGCCACAAAAGCAAGGCGAAAAGTCATCTGGCAAGACAGCTCCACTCACCCCCGAAGTTGCCTGGAGGCAACTAAACTTATTATCATCGCCAGGAGCACAGTATTCACTGAATCTTTTACGTCAATATTATTCCTCAAAGTAAATATTGTATATTCAACTAAAATACTTTTTTTGGGACGCCACAAATACGGGAAGTAATCAAAATAACATAATTACCTGCTGTACTTAGCCGCTCGTAGGCCCGCCTGGTAAACACTGAATGATATCTCATATCAGTGATAAGAGGAAACTGATATGGGAAAAAAATCGATTGTAAAGTGATCAAAGGATGTTACAATCGATGTAGAAACATCGCAACAACAAGATAAGTCGATTCTGAAGCCGTAGGTTCGCGCCAAAAGTTCGGTTGCCTACACTGCCGTGCTAACTTGGTTTGCAGTATCTCCATAATGAAGAAAGTTGAAAAAAAACGATTTTTCCTCTCAATTTCGTTTTTTCGCCGGGCCATATGTTAGAAATATGATTTTTTTACAAACAGTGACGTCATATGTTTGTATTGAGATGGTTGATTAGCAAAATGAAAAAAAAAATGAATTTTTTAACGATTTAACATGTGGCAGGGCGGATACTGCATTTTGGCTTAACAAATCACCCTCAATCTCTACGCTAAATTGTAGTAAAAGCCATGTAATTGGAGTTACTGCACTAAAGCTTACGGTATCATACACGTTTACTACTCTTAACTGCAGTAGTAGCCATAACGACTCAGATTATACTGCATTTTAGCTAAGCAATTACCACTGAAAAACAAATTCGTAAATTCACCATATTCATTTCTGTCAATTATCACCTCGTTTTCACTTCCCACTTGAAAACTATGCTGCATAACTCATGATTAATTTATCTATGAAAATGAAGTATTTTATCTTTCCCCCTCATCCATCAAGGTCTAGTTTAATCTGTGCCCTCGTTTCATCCTACTTCGGAATGGAATATTTCGTATGTTCCCAATGTTTTCGTCGTTCAAACCAGATGAATTTAAATTATAAATTCTCACCCAATGGTACCTAACTCCTGAAGAATTGGAACAGGTAGTACAAAGTGAATGAATGATATTTATTTTAATAAGAAAGTTTGAATTAACTTGAACACGAATCTTCAACACTTGAACACTGAACGATAAAAATCCCATGAATTCCACCACCATCTAGAAAAAATGGAGAACTACGGAGGGGGGGGGGGGGGGGGTCAGTCGTCAACCGTTGTCCTGAGGTCGGCGCTCTTGTCGTTTTCCACCAAGTTGACCCAGAATGGGCGCCTGTTTTCGGGCATCAGCTCCAAGAGGTTTTGGGTTATTTGGGACTTCCTGTTAGTACTTATTCCTCGCAGGTTGGGGATGGAATTGGGTCTCTTCACAATGTTTTTTTAGTCAATTTCTTTTTGGTGAAATCCATAACATGAGTTTCGTCACTAGTAAATCGGGTCCTGTACGATAAGGTCAATTTTCCTCGGGTGGCTACCACTTCAACCATATCCTTCATGTATGGTCTGGGTACCGTACGGTTTATCTTCGAAGTGGACGAATTGTCCTCCCATTCGTAGAAATCTTCTTGTTTCATCTCTTTGACGACTACCCTTCCCGAGTTCGCATTCTTAATGCATTCGACGAAATCAGAAAAATCGTATACTTTCTTCTTTCGTTGCAGAGATAGTTCTACTTGGTGGTGGAAGCTGTCAGCCGACATGTAGGTGTGCCCCGCTTCGAAATAGCAAAATGTAATTTGGTTTGTTGAAATTTGATCTGAGTTGATAATATAATATATCGTCGGTCACGTGCAAGAGTGAGCTATCTCGAAAAACGTAACTTTTCAGGAGAGCTGTTCAAAGTTTTTGCTTCTCAGTTTTCTCGATATTTCTTAACTGCATTGCCTAATTTAGCTGAAATTTTCAAAAAATCATCTTATAGGACTCTCCTATCGATTCCCAGAGGTTTTTTTCCCCTTGATACTACGACTCAACAGGTATCTGACCAATTTATGGACAAAAACCAAGATAATCCTCTTTTGCAAGAAATTAGTTCAGGGATTTCAAAGATAATGCAAGGCACTATTTGAACATAAACTCGTAACAAAACTATATTTTTACAAAATAACTTCAAGTAAACTTTGACGTCATCACAATGAAAAGGAATCATCAGTGGAATAATATATAAATTACTTGATGACTAGTGAGAGCTTGTGTGACTAGTGTGAGGCACTGTCTCTGGGAATTCGCTCCAAGATGCCATCAAAAACATTTTTGTAAAACTATCTCGAACTTAGCAAAGAAACTTCAGAAAAGAAAAATGAACGAAGAAAGGGACATTCTACAAAATGTCTGTCACAAATTTTTGAAAAAATCCTTGTAGCATTGGGGCATAACAGCTACCCCATTACTTTTTTTCTCGAAGAGTGAGAGCAACGCTTCTTTTTTTTTATTTGTAATACCGGTTTTTTTATTGTAGGCCATCGTCAATTCGGTCGGTAAAGGAAATGCAGGTGTTTTTTGGCGGCGTTTCTGATTACCAATATCTATCGTCTTGAAATTTTCTTGGGCGAAAGATGTTTTGTACCGGAGAAGCCATGGTTCATCTTTCTGTGTCTTGATCACAGAGACTTCGGCAATTGGTACCCGTTCCCCATCTTCATTCAATAGGGCTTCCTTAATTTTCAAATCGCCTGTCAGCTTTTTTAAATCGGAAAATTCGGAGTAATCTATTTGTTTGACAACGTATCTTGGTCCTGTCTTCTTGGCCTGCTTGATAATTGTGACGTAGTTCTCAGGGACATAGATGGGAGACGATTTTCTGTACTTTGTTATAGCTCGTTCTATTACAGAGTGAACACAGTCTCCTTCATTTTGAGTGTGTCCAGTAACGAGAAATTTATGGGATATGGACTTAACGTTTTTTAGCTGCCATACGGCAAACAAGTACAAGGCAAAAATGAATCGATTTTTTTGCTGCCCTGCGCAATTATCGCTGTAAAAGACGACATCGACCGGAGTCGTAATGCTATTATTTAGGTGTTGCAGGTACATCCAGATGCAAGTCCCAATTTCATTAGCACCCCGATTAGCTTGGCCTTCATGCCAGGTGTAGCAATATGTCTGTGTGGACTTCAGCTCGTACATAGTGAAATTATATACGTTCAATTTGGATACGTAGTAAAACGCCGAAGAATCTCCTTGTGGACAAGGAAGAGCAGCTTGTAGGTCAAAAACTGTAACGATTTTATCCGATGCTTTATCAGCATCCTTTTCCATTCTTGCCATTTGTTTTTCATTCAGATGCTGCTCGTATTTTTCTTGGAGCTGTGCTTTTTCATCTTCAGTGGCGTTCTGGTAGCCCAAACAAAAATTGCACTGATCTTTCTTTGGCCGGTGGAAAGCTATGTTGAATTCACTGCTGAAAATAGCCGAGTACATGGAGTACTTAACGTATTCTTGGCCAGACTCTTCCTGGATTTTGACGTAATCACGATAGAGATCCGCAATAGTCTTACCTCCTTCGATGAACTCCTTTTTGGATTCAGATCGACAATAGTGGCTTTCGAGTCGAGGTATCGAGTTGATGTGCTCTCGAACGCGTGTCTTCATCTCAGGTGGAATGGTAGGTTGCTTCCGGTGTTTTCCTCTGTTATCTGGCTTAACGATGCCACCAATTTTGTCACTTTTCTTTTGTAAAGCAGTATTGAGAGTACGAATGCTGATGTTCAGAGTGGCGACTAAAAAATATTTGCACACCCGAACTTTTTCTCCATCAATAGTGAAATGATATGCATTATTGAGAGCTCTTGGTTGACGACCAATTCGCACGCACCGGTATTCAGGATTGATGGTGGAAACACAGTTAATCAAGAATAATCTTTGCAAATGAAGATCTGACAGTTTCCAATATTCCGTGAAGATGATCTCGCGTTTTTCTTCGTTTATTTTGGCTGGACATTTAAAACGACATTTCTCGTTACAGGGTGGCTGTACCTTTTTTTCTTCCCTCGACTTAACGAATTTTTCTTTGGTACCATCAGGATTGGTTCTAACAGCTATTGATGCATAACTTGCTCCACTGTTCCTCAAAGCCTTTGAAACGTTTCTCTTCCATTTCTGAGGGTTACTTTTCTGTTTCCGGCCAGTCTTCTGAGGTGTTTCGTCAGGAGGAGCTGGAATGGTCCTCATCTTCTTCTCTGGTGGTGGTACTGTTTCGTTTTCAGAGTGTTCAGAAGAAGAAGATGCTGAAAAATTAGGATCCCCTGAAGTATCATCGAAACTGGTGCTTGAGGAGGAAGAGCTTGAGGATGAAGAAGAACCAGAGGACGAGGACGATCTTGAAGAGGAAGATGAGCTTGTTGACGCTGACCGTCGCGTGGATGTCAGCTGGAGACGACTACCATGAGCTGAGACTTCTGCAATTAACTTTATTTTTTAGAATAACACTACACAAGAAGTTTTCATCAACAGCAAACTATGAGAGCAACGTGTTGCCTTGGATGCCTGGTTAATTCTTGGTAAATACGTAGTTGAAATTTGCAGTTACCTTGGAATGAGAAATGGTGAGCAGTACCATCTGTGTGGGGAGGAGGTGTAGAAATCGATTCATCAGCATCTTGGACGTTAGAAGGTACTGAAAATGAAAACCGCAAACAAGTATCATTACCATACCACACCTAGAAAATACAATTAAAATAGTTGGTAACGTTTTCTAAAATATGAAACTTGCATCTACCTGGAGATGATGCATCATTATCACCATCTTGGTCATTTGTTGTGAGATGGGAGTTGAAAAAGTCTATTGAAGATTGATCACCATCCTGAACTTTTGGAGCATCTGAAAGGTGAGAACAGGCCGGTGAAATCATTTTACTATACATAAGAATAGTTAGTTTGGTTTTTAAAAAGACATTTGGATCTACCTGGAGTGTGAGGAATATCCATTTGAGGTTCTGACCCTTCCTGAATGTTGTAACCAGAAAAGAACGGTAGTGGGAAGTTAGGATTGGATAAGGAAGACTGGCTGCTGTCCTGCACGGTGGCGGCATCTAGAAGTTAGAAAAAAGGTACCTAAGTGAAAAAATACTCGTACCTACCTACCAATGACAAAAGCAATGTTCATCTTTCCAAAAGACATTTTGGATCTACCCAGAAAAGCAGTACCTACCTTCTTTTTGGCCATTGGTTGCGAGAGGAGGGATTGAATTAATCTCAGTTCCACGTCGATCACCACCCTCACACTTCTTGGCACTGTCTGAAAATGAGAAATGAGCAGAATGTAAAATTCTTCTCAACGAGCTGTGCTGGCGATGTTCTGAAGAATACATTAACTTGATGGATCTACCTTGGGAGGAAACAGCAACTTCTTGGTGGTTTGTGGTGAGGGTAGGGGCATAAGGGGACTCAGTAGCTTTCTTCAAACTCGTCCGAGATCCTGAGGCTGCATTAAACTCGGTCTTTGCTGCGATTGCCAATTCAACCAGCTTCCGACCCCTGGTCATCTCTGTGGTACGAAATACTACAAGGAAGGGCACATTATTGGTGAATTACTCAATTTAACAAAGCGAGTAAGATTGATGACTTTACACCAAAAGAGAGCTATCAAAGGTTGGCTCGGAATTGAACGGAATGATTTGTAACAGTCCCTATGTTGCCATGGAAACAAGACGCTATGCGCTTCTTTCCGCCATTGAACTTTCCGCCATTTAACTTTCCGCCATTGAACTTTCCGCCATTGAACTTCCCGATTGTAACATTTCCGATTTGTGATTTTTCCTATTGTCCTTTCTGATTAAAACAAGTTTACCTAATTGCTTTTAGTACGCGTACTTACTTATTGCGAACTACTCCAATCTTTGTTAAGCACCGGAGCCGCGAAAGATTCTTCTCAAATTCTATAAGTTATCGATCAAGAGAGGGATATTTCCATTTATAACACGGACCAACGCAAATCTGACTGAAGATTTCACGGCAAAGGAGGGCCATCAAAGGTTGACTCATTATTGAACGGAAAGATTCTCCTCAGATTCCGCGATTTTTTGAACAAGAAAGAGATATCACTGGTTGACTCTCTATTCAACAGAAAAAACTACTAAAAAATAACTTCGCCCGTTCTCCTAAACAGAGCCATCACTTGCTAGCTCTGTCTTACACAAAAAAAAGGAACGAAAATGCTGCTTACCGCCGGATTATCCTGTGATGATACACTCTTGCACCGAACGAAAACACCACTCCCGTAGGAACACGTGATTCAACTGAGATGTTACTTTCTTGCTCTGTGTGTCCTCTCTCAAATCCAAGATGGTACCGTCACCCCAACCCAATCTAGCGGTGTTCCGCTCAGGTAAACGTGATACGGCCTTGCACAGTGAAAGTAGGTGGATTTTGAAGATGATTCATGCAAAAAACTCAAAATTGCATTTTTTCGAGATAGCTCACTCTTGCACGGGACCGACGATATTATAGAAGGTAGGAGAATAAGGTCCAGTTTTTATTCTGTCCAGCACAGTTATCCAACCAGACGACGATAGAAGGAGCATCCCTAAGGTGTAGGAAGAACGCGTGAAAGGTACTGATGAGGTCCTCCTTCTTTCTCCCAGATATACATTCATGCCATGTACAAGCAAACGGCTTTTTATCGCCATTCTGTTTTCCGATAGGCACGAATGTTTCGTTGAACGCCACAATCCTGTTCGTGAAAATCACCCGTTTAAACATTTACATCCGTGGCAGCATGATCACTTTTTCCATGTCCGCACTGTAGTAAAAGGTATCTGGCAATGGATTCTCTTTGTGATCATTGTACTGGATGCGAGCCTCCGAATATTTCTGTTTATGGATGGCAAAAGCATTGCAAATTGAGCAATCAGGCTGCAAGTCGTTTTGATCGTGATCGTGCAGCTTGAAACTCTCACACTGCTCGCACTCTTCATGTCCCAGGGCAGTAAAAGAAATGTTCATTTCGTCACTAAGAAATTTTCTGTAGAGTTCATAAGAGCACTTTCCTTTCAAGTAAGGGTGAGACTCGAGGAAATCGTCATGCATCCTTTTAATAGAAATGTCACTCGGCAGATACCGTTTATTTGGAGCATGTTCTCTTCGGTAATGAGAGACAGTTGGTGAAAATGATTCCACGTGTGCCCTGATCAATTCACGATCCACTGTTGGAGATTTTTGGTGCTTCCCTCTTCTGTCGCTGATAGGGCGGATGTTTGAATCTGAAAGGCTACTGTAGGCCAAAGCATTGGTAATAACACGATCATTTTTTTGTCGTAACCCAGAGTTGTCAAAAAGAACGTTTTACAAACTTCTGCTGATTCTCCATCTTCGCTCTTCAACGAATATGTAACCGACTTGTTTCTGTTTGAGTTATCCCCACTCCCCCTTCTGCGTTTTACTTTTGACACTGAAATACACGAAGATATGAATATTCGTTTTTCCTCATATCCCATCGCCCAGTACTGCTTGTTCATCGATTCTCTTCTGGCGCAATTAAATTTCTTAGTGCAAGTTTTCAAACACTTCTCAGAACAAGGGGCTTTAACTCCATGTTTTAATTTTGTTTCCTCTTCTTTGCCACTCTTTCTCTCCTTCAATGGCTTGGCGTACCTTTTCCTCTTTCTAACGTCTCCCCTTTCAGTGAAAACCTTAGGTGCCTCATGATTTTGGATTGGCAATATAGTCGAATCAGGCTCAGCTGCACGTGATACAAGCTCAAACAATAATGCTGAAACGATTTTCTCTGTATTTTCATCTACCTTGCTCGGAAGAAAAGAGTTTGCGCAGTCTTCTACCACCTCCCTTCTCGGATCTTCACTCTTCTTTGCCAATTTCTTAATTCTTTTTATTGGAATATTATCATCGGAATCATGGGATGATACGTATGGTGTGAAATCGGGGCCATCCTCAGCTCCAGAGTCCCATTCAAGATTCGGCGAGGTGGATACTGGAGGAAAAAATGGTTCAAACAAGTTTATTCCAAGGGAAGTCTGATCACGGGAGCGGGTATTGTCGTTAAATTCGTGGTAGTTGTAGCTGTCGAGGGGCATGGGACACTGCACCGAGGAATGTGGCTGAACCGAGGGAAAATTGTTGGAGATATCCATTAAAACGAGCTCCTTCTCCTCCTGCGGCGAAGCTGTGATTTGTTGGCACATAGCCACAAGTTTTTTACCTCTAGAGGTCATTGTAATAACAAATTCACTTTATGGGCCACGAACAATTAATCACGGAACTCACAGATCACACGGAATCACTTTACTTACTTATGGAATCACGGGAAAATCACTGTTTAATCATAGAATAAGTTACTACAACACGCGACACGAGGCTGGAGCACGAGCGGGGAGACCCGGTTACCATAGGAACAGCGTCAGCTGTCACTCCAAGCAGCCTGCCGAGTTGCGGAGTTACTGCAATTATGTGCAGAGGCGATCAGAGAGCCTACGTTATATCGCAGTAGATCCATCATTCCAGTAATGATTTTGCAGTAAACGCTACATGAATATTAAGTGTCGCTAAGCTTAATTGCAGTATCTCCATTTGCTAAGCTATATCGTAGTAACTCCAAAAAACTGAGCTGGAGGTACTGCATTTTAGCGTTGGGCAATGGAGTTACTGCGATATAGCTTGGCAAGACTCAATATTCGTGGGGCTTACTGCAAAATTGCTTATCGATTTAGGCGGGAAAAAGGGCTTTCCTGGTGAACTTTGACCCTCCATATGATGAATCAACAACGTAGGAGTCCCCCTAGAGGTCTAACTCAAAACCACCAAAATGTGGAGTTACTGCAATTTTCGTTAGCACGGCAGTACAGGCAACTCTGGGGATGAAAGGGTTAAATTGTCTTCTCCCCTGATGTTACCGGCGACTTTTCCATGCAACTCATCAAAGCTTTTAACCGACATTCTTGTGTAATTGAAAAACCGTTCTTCATACTGACGTAATACTCCATAAAATGTTGCAAACTGCCCTCTCGTTGACCTGACAGCCAACATCGGATGCACCCAGTACCGCTTTCTCCTTCGCCTAACGTATACCCACGGTACAAATGTACAACGACAGCTAACTCTTCAACGTCCATCTTGTGTACTGAATTAGCTACTAGCTTGGCATTCGTTGTCGTGGTTGTGCTCAGCGGCATGGCTATACGACCCGACCAGTCGGGGGTTTTTGTCGTGTCGGTCTAGTGCGCGTCTAGCCTAAGGAAAAAAGTTCAATCTTTGATAACCCTTTCAAAAAAAAAATCACGGGTGAGTGAGTAAAATTAAATTATTGTCTTACAAACGGTAATAATTTGTACCCAAGGAAACTTACACCATTGTAAACGTTAAACGAACACTGTAGTACTACATCACACAAAAAATAATTTTAAATAGATTATGAAGCTATTAAAAAACAAAATTGCTGTTAATCAATTTCCATCACTTGTTCATCTCCGTCTGCTATCTCTCCTTGCGCTGTTGTGGGCCAGTGGGTCGTCATATTTCGGTAAAATTCATCAAAAGGTTCAGGGATGTAGTTGAGTACTTTTTTGAGATCGTTAATTTTGTTCACATTAAGTGGTGTCTTTCCGGTGGTTGTTTGTAACGAAGGCTGAGGAGATTTCGGCTTCCTTAAGAAAAACGTGTGTCGTTCTACTCCCCCTATGATGGGATGTGCAACAACAGCTCCAGGGTGCATGGCTTCGTAAATGAATTGTGAAAATTTAGCAACTCCCAGATGTACTCGATTGCGCCTTGGCTGCGAAGAAGTTTCAGTTGATGTCACGATTCTTTTGTAATATTGCCCCCACCATTTTTGTGTGCCAAAATCAAAAATCATGTCTGATGAGTCATTCATCTCGCAAACGATGAATTTCAGGCTGTCACTGCTATTGATGACAAGCTGTGTCACTGATCTTCTGAAATTAAAATAAAGAAGACGTGAGCAACCAAATACGGATAAACATTGAGGCTTTAGTATATACCTGATGGGTGTTGTGGTTGACTATATAAAGGAGAATAATGAGACGGACGCTCATGACTTTTATTGTAGCTCGACATTACATGCAATAATTCCAGCCTTCTGCTCCAGGCCAATTCTATATGGTCACAGCCATCTAGATTCTTATTAAATTAATCAAGTCGGATTTAGTTGCTATTAACATTTTATTTTAATTGAGTACCCCGATTTATTTTAATTTATTTTATTGAGTATATAAAATATAATATAAAATTCATCTCCTGAGTCGTCTGCGGTGGGATTGTTCACTACCTCTCTGTAGAATTCCAAAAGTGGCATTTCGCTCCAATTGTCACCGAAATGTTTCTTTAGTAGATTTTTCACATCCGTGATTTTTGCTGGATTTATGGGGACTCCAATAGGTACTTCATTCGGTGCGATGTCGCTGATCTTCTTGTTTTTTTCGTGATTGTTCTGAAAGCTCCTGCGTTGTGCAAGAAATTCTCTTCTCCTTTCACCTCAACGTCATCATTTTTTATTTTCAGATTTTCAGCGCAAATCGTTTTGCAGCAGAGAACTTGAAGTGGTGCCACTGTCCTGGCAACCGCAGCACTGAAGCACGTGAAGTTTTGAAATCCCTCTCCTTTCCAGCCAGTGAAATGGTTGTTCCTTCCTCGGAAAACTCGTCGGTGTATTCTTCTGGCGTTAATATTGTATTGACCCTTTTTATTCTCTTTTCAATTCTCCCAAAAGCGCGATCGGAGGGCAGAAATGAGTGGCCGACAATAGGGAAAACAACTTCAACTCCTTTTATGTGTAACCTCTCGAGCGCTCATCGCCCAACGCCGAAGGCAGTGGCGCTCCTAGCGGCTCAGCTGAGAAGCATGGATTGAGCCAGTTTTGACGCGAAACCGCCACTTCAGAGGGTTTTTACTATTGGATTGAACAGGATTTGGTCCGTAATACTTCACAGGGTGATAGAGTGCATCGTGAACTTGCGAAAAATGGAAAAAAGTGTACTTCGAAAAAATGTGGATTGAGCCAGTTTTGAAACTACTCGCCTCAAATTGAGTATATAAATTTATATTAATTTTATACAATACAACAATGGGTAGGGCAGATGTTGTCTGTGCTGCTTGTGTAAGATAGATGTTGTCTGCTTCTTCGCTATTTGAATTTCTAAAATTGAAATAAAGAAAACGTATAAAAACCAAACACGTATAAACATTGGGGCTTTTGGTATATACCTGATGTGTAGGATAGATGTTGTCTGTGCTGCGTGCAACTGTATGTCATGGTCAAATTGTTCTTGGGCGTTCTGTAATTTCTATTTCGGAAATGAGGGTTTTTAGCATCGAAAAATAGGCAAGAAAATATAAAAGTTGCTGAAAACGTTTTTATTGAACTCAAATAATAATTTTTGAAAAGTACACGTGAAATCATTTAGGTATGGAAAGGCACGAAACAATTCAGGCAAAGAGCCACATTGCATTTTACGCACTTGGTCTTGGTGCGGATCTGGCATTCTTTTGTGCTGCAGTAAGCACATCTTCGCCTTGTGCACGTTGCAGCAAAGTGGTCCTTTCCGTCAAGGCGGATTGAGTTCTCCACGGAAGTTGCCCTGTGTTGATTTCTGTTCTTTTTCTTCGCTTTTCCACTCAAAGCAGCTGGTACTCCGGGTTTTTTCCTCGATGAAAAATGTCCGAAGAGCTCGTCGGCGAGAGTGGATCGATACAAGAGTTGGGTCATTGGTTTCTTTTTGGGAAAAGCTTGGGAAAACGTTTTTTTGTACAAAATGTAGCTGTTCACTACGGCCGCATCGAGGAGGTAGTAGAAAATTCGCATCCACCACCTTCGACTTTTTTGGGAAACGGAGTAGACGGACATCAGCTGGTCGAAAACGTCTACTCCTCCCATGTGCTGGTTATAATCATTGACTGATGCAGGACATGAAACTTTTTTGGAGCTCCCATCGTCCTGAGTTCTCTTGATTGTCTTTGATTTGGCTGGATTATGAAAGGAGCTCAGCAAGCTGACTGGCTTGGCACCTCTGTCTCGCCACTTCACAATGGAAATATCTCCCTTTTGGGCGAAATCGTAATCTCCTCCTTTTTTTATGTGTCTGTCTTCTCTCAACAAGTGCTTTGGAAAATCCTTTGCGAGTCTGCCTGATGGTCCCACAGCAAAACGTAGTCCTGGCAAGGAGCGTCTCGGCGAGTTTGACTGAAGTGAAGAAATTGTCATGGAAAACACAATATCCCTGATCGAGCCAATGTTCTAGCGCATCAAGAACTACTCTTTCACCCATGCCTGTCAGTTCTTTAGGGGAACTGGAAACTTCCTTTTTGCCAGTGTAGATCTCCAGTCAAAGAGCATATCCTGTCTTGGCACAGCATGTGACCATACTTTATACCCTCTCTTGATAGGTTTTAGTGGCATGTACTGCTTCATGCAATTTCGTCCCTTGAATTTGATCATGGACTCATCGACCGACAAATTCATGGAAGGGTGGAAGAGTTCACGAAATTTCATATTCAAGTGTCGTATAAGGGGATCGACTTTGTACAGCCTCGAATATCCTGGCTCGCCCTTTTTTGGGGCCTCGGAATTGTCATTCAGGTGAAGGCAGCGTACAATCTTCAAGAAACGTTTGACTGGCATTAGATTGGCAATTCGCTCGACCTTGAAATTAGGGTTGGCCGACCAGTACGATCGTATGGAGGGTAACTTGTGAAAACCCATGAACATAAAAACGCCAAGAATCGCCAGAAACTCTTCGTTTGACATGTCCAACTCAGTATGACAGCGATTGGTAGCATATTTATTGGACTCTTCCACGATATGTGACACCAAGGGCTCGTCAAAAATTTGTGAAAATATGTTCAGAGGGCTGGAAATGTCCACTCGAGCGGTGTTCGTGATCACACATTGTGGCACACTGAACACGTGATTTTTGAACTTTAGAGGGTTCCGCCCAACCTTCCCCCAATCTTCACTGCTATCAAAATCGTCATCATCATGTTCGGAGTCACCTTCAGATTCATCACTGACCAGGTCGTCATTGAGAAAAGGTGCATCCTCAGAAACTTGTAGCAACTCCTCTCCAGCTACTTCCAGCTCTTCCAAATTACCTTCTTGTGGCACATCAATTCCAAGTAGATCCTCACCGGTGAGCGTGTCTTCAATACTTGACCGACGACTAGTACGAGGAGTTCGTTTTAGAAGAAGGGGCTGACGAACTTGAAAGGCCAAAATCATCTTCGGCACCATCGTCAAATTCTGCATCAGAGAACTCTGCCATGTCATCGGTAATCCCCAGCATGGCATGGAGTTGAGCCACCTGCTCTGGATCTTCAAAATCGAAGAATTTACTTTTGTCCATCTGTGAAACACAAGAGAAAATGATAAAAGGCCAAATGTACGAGAACAAGAGATAATACTAGGTAACTCACACATCAGCACATTACTGTTTGCAGCACAACCCGCCCAACGTCTGATTGAATAACATCTTAGCGAGTTGATTCAGGTTCGAAACAATTGTCAAGATTCATTCATCAATACTAATAGAAAAATTACATACCTTTTCCAACTCGTTTTTCCGTCTCCTCCTGCCGGCACACTCAAACAAACTGATAACAGACACCTGTCGGACAGTGATCGCCAGTTGGGGCAAAGTCCTCAGACGGTCAGTGGTACACCCTGTTGTACCACTTAGTTGAGAGATGAGCCCCCCAGCGGAATCTAGCGGTGACATTGGCCAACAAAGATTTTTCTGACATTCTAGGACTCTATTGGAGCAATTAGGAACCAGAGGCGCGCAAATTCAAATGTTCCTTCCCAAGTGGTACAACAGTTGTACCACAGACCTATAAAGGGTTAAAAGCCCTGTTTTCCTGTACAACGCGTGTTGGTACAGAGGTAAAAAGGACAGTAGTACTGACAATAGCTTTCAGTGGCTATTGTCGATAATAATGTCTTTACTGGTAATGACATTACTACTTCATTTCCGTTCTTCATTACACTCTAGTGTATAGTGCCGATTATGCGGCCTTAACATAAGAATTTCGGTAGAAATAATTTAACTCGTGGAGAATTATTAATAGACTGGTTTTATTTTATAACCTTACTTCTGGTTACAATTTCCGTTTCATAGGTAAGTTATATCATGGATGTGTGTGTGACGTCACACTAGAAGTGCACCACACACTGACCTACTACTGATGGGTAGGGCAGTTTCTGGTTTCTTTGGTGAGTTGAAATATAATTTCGAACTCAAAAAGAGAAAGCGATCTCTGCTAATCGCTTTTTGAATGGCAGAGTTTCCCAGGGAATCATTGACCGACCAACGATGGGCCATGTGGGGTACGCGATTATAACTCATTATCATCATAACACCCAAAACTGTCATAATTTCATATTGGTCAGTTTCGCGATGCCTGAAGAACTTTGTGGGCTAGCTTCCGAACGTTCCCAGGTCGCTTCATTTACCATAGCGATCCTTTCGTTGGTACACTGAGCGATGTACATGAACAAACTTTTGGGAAATAACTTGAAGAAAAATTCCATTTCGGAAGCGTCATCGTCAAGAGAAATGTTTGATACTACTTTGATGAAATCGATTAAAGCGATTCGTGGAGTAAAGTCACTTACTACATTTGACCATGAAAATGTTGGATTCTGGTCCTCTTCATCTTGAGGAAACAAATCCTGTTGGTTGGGTGGAACGGCCTCCTCATTGTCGCTTTCGTCTTCGCTGCTGCTTTCTTCTGAGCTGCTCTCTTCATCATATTCTGACTCAGAAGAGTCGCAGGATTCGAGGACAAATGCCCTCAATTCTTCGTCGTCAAAAACTCTCTTTCGACTCATTGTACGATAGGAAGTGAGAAACAATAGTAAAAAAAATGTGCACATGGGAGAAGGCAGACACTCAGACAGGAATGAGAAAAAATTGATAAATTGGCCTAGAAGGCCTTCGCAGCTGTTGCATATTGCTGATCAAATATGCAACAGCTATTTTATGTTGTCCCAGCCGTAATTTCAGAAATTTTCCATTCTGGGACAGCATATGTCCCAGCCGTTGCGAAAGGGTTAAATCGTCGTCTGACTTTAAACTAAAACCTTTTATTCATTAATACTACATGGTGTCAGTGTTTTGGTTTTCCTTTCGCGAGTGTTATAAAATAAGAATAAGCCAAAGAACAAAACAACTCGATATGACCGAATCAGGTTCAACTTTCCGACTTTCTCCGCTCGTTTTTGACCATACTTTGGCTAATAGGTGGCCAAGAATCTTTCAAATGGAATATGAAGGCGGTGGGCAAATGGAAATCCAAATATGACGAACTTAAAATCGCTCTGCTTCTAACCCACATGGGTGACGATGCAGTCGATGTTTTCAACACCTTCGATTCCGATAAAAAGGATACTTTGGACAAGTGCATCGAATCCTTCGACAAATATTGCATCCCCGTAAAAAATTTAGGGATTGAAACCTTCAAATTCCACAAAATTACTCAAGGTCCCGGTAAAAGCTTCGATAGCTATATGACTCAGTTGAAAACTCAAGCGGCCAAGTGCAACTTCACGTGTTCTGTCGAAGCATGACAACCTCTTATTCGGATAGGATGATCATGGATAAATGATCCGGACGTCCAACAAATTCTTCTCAAACAGTCAGAACCCATGAAATTATCCGACATAGAAGCTTTGTGTCGATCCGCCGAGCTTGCTCGTAACTACAAACTGGAAATCACTGCTTCTCCGCAACCTGCACCTGAGGTAAATTATACTAAACACTACTTTGATCAGAAAAATCGACGAAAGAAAATTGTTAAGCATTCTAAACAATATAACGCTTCTGAGGACGAGGAAGAAGATGATGTGTACCTTTGTAAGAAGTGTAAGCTTTGTAATAATTACAATCACTTTCCAGTGGGCTGTTTATCGCGTAAAAAATACAATACAAATAAAAAAAGGGAGAAGAGTAAATAATGTCTCCTGCAGCGATACTGACTCGGATTCCGATGTTTTTGACTGTTCAAGCGTGGAAATCATAAAATCCTGTAACAGTATCTCACACACAAAACTGTGGAAAGAATATATTTTTGTAAATCAAACTCCTGTGAATTTCAAACTAGACACAGCGAGTGACGCTAATATATTGCCTCTATCAGTCTTTAAAAAATTGAAAATTAATGGGTCCCAACACAAACGCGCATAAAATCGTATGGGGGATATAAAACTAAACCCTACGGTATAATAAAGTTGACCTGTTCGTACAAAAATAAATCTACGGCCTTGGATTTCTTAATCGTCGACTTGGATGCTGCACCCATCCTAGGCGCTGACGCTTGTGTCAATTTCGGGCTGCTCAAAAGGCTGTACAATGTTTCCAGCGAAGTTGTTGTAAAAAATCGAAAATTTCTTGAAGAATGTAAGTGCCTTACCTAAAAATGAATCCGACTTTCATAAAGATGGATTCATAAATAAAAACCTTGATCTCTTCACAGGGATTGGGAAAATCCCCTACCAAGTTAAAATAAGACTTCGAGATGAGGCCGTACCTGTCGTTCGTTCAGCGCGTCGACTACCTGAAGTTCTCAAAATCAAACTCAAGAAAGAACTTGATCGTCTAGAGAAGCAAGAGATAATCACGAAAATCGACGAACCTACAGAATGGGTACACGACATCGTTTTAGTTGAAAAGAAAGATGGGGCGTTAAGACTCTGCTTAAATCCTATTCCTCTTAACAAATACCTGATGAGAGAACACTTCAGCATCCCGACACAGGAAGTTATGTACCTTCAACACGCCGTTTACCCGAAGTTTTCCAGTTTTCCCGAAGTTTTCCACCGAGAAAATACAAAAATTTTCGGCAGTCTACCCGGCGTTCAAGTCTTGTTTGACGATTTGATAGTCACTGGCAGCAATGAAGAGGAGCACGACCGAAACTTGGAGGCTGTTACAAAAGGCACGAGAATAATATTATATTATAATGTTAGGTTCATCAGGAATAAATTTCAGTGTAAGTCAGACCAAGTTGTCTACATGGGACTCGTATTTTCGGCCAAGGGAATTCGGCCACACAACAATCGTGTTCAAGCTATCACTGAAATTAAAACTCCAACTTGTGTGAAGGAACTCCAATCTTTTCTCGGCGCAGTGAACTTCATTAACAAATTTATTCCCGCTTATAGCCAAATAACTGCTCCTTTAAGAGAACTCTTACAGAAAAATAAGACTTGGGAATGGTCTTCTTGCCAAAATGATGCCTTTGTTAAGCTCAAACAGCTGGTCACCAACTTTGAGAATTTTCGACCCCAAGAAACCTGTGCTTATACAATGTGATGCTTGCAAGGATGGACTAGGCTGTTGTCTCTTACAAGAAGGGCAACCCGTCGCTTTTGCTTCCCGAAGTCTCAAAAAATCAGAAATAGGCTGGAGTATGATCGAAAAAGAGATGTTAGGCCTCTGTTATGCACTCTCGCGCTTTCACAGCTATATCTATGGCCACGAGAACGTGACAATTCACACTGATCACAAGCCCCTTCTGAAAATAATAAAAAATGACATTGATAAAAACACTGCTCGCATTTAGAGAATGCAACTAAAGATTCTCAAGTATGATTTTGTGCTACAACATATCCCAGGCTCCAAAATGTACATAGCAGATATGTTGTCTAGAGCTCCTCTGAAAGAAACTGGGCCAGATGAAATTGATATGAGTAAAATAGTACACGCCATTTCTTTAGAGGAATTTCTGCCCATACCAGTTTAGGACATCAAAGCTCTTCAGCACAGCACTGCTAACGACCCTACTTGCACCAGTTTAAGACGCCTTATTCACCAAGGATGGCTCGGTGCTAACAGAAAACTACTATCACCTGACTTGAAAATTTTCTACGATCTGCGGGACGAACTCCATGAAAAAGATGGTTTGATCTTCTTCAACGCTCGTATAGTAATCCCAACAGACCAACGCAGGCGAATGATTGCACAAATCCATTCCATGGCACATCTGGGCATCAATAAAACTGTTTCTCGGATACGTCAGCTAATGTATTGGCCTCGTATGTCCACAGAGATAGCCGACTTCGTAGGAATGTGTGCAACGTGCCAAATGTTCCAAGATAACAAGGCGAAGGAACCTCTAATATCATCGAACATTCCAGACTATCCATTTCAGATGATTGGCATGGACATTGGTGAATACCAAGGGAAAATTTTCCTGGCAGTAGAGGACTACTTTTCACGCTGGCTTGAGATAATACCACTCAAATCGAAGAAATCCATTGAGATAATCGACAAACTGAAACTCCTTTTCAGTACACTTGGAATTCCAGAAGTCATTCGTTGTGACAATAATCCATTTGGAAGTAGCGAAATGGTTGAATTTTCCAAATCATGGGGTTTTAAAATTAAAACCTCCAGCCCGCACTATCCACGGTCAAATGGATTATCAGAAAAAGGAATTGGAATATCCAAAAAATTGATAAAGAAATCAGTACAGACCGGTAGCGACTTCAGCTAGCTCTGCTAGAATATAGGGCTACGCCGTTGACTGGTCTGGACTATTCGCCAAGTCAATTGATGATGGGAAGACTTTTGCGTACCAAAGCACCTGCCTGTTTGGAACTTCTACTTCCTACTTCGCTCGACGACAATGTACGTCAACGTATGGAAGAACTCAAATTCAGATCTAAAGCCTATCACGACTCATACGCTCGCAAAGAAGAAGAATTCCTCCCAAATGAGCCAATCTACGTGAAAGGAAAGGACACCTGGATGGAAGGGTATCCAAAGTTTTGAATGAACCAAGATCCTACATTGTGGAAGACAAGTTGGGAAGAGAACTTCGAAGAAACTCAATTATGATTCGTGCTAGAAAAAACGAGTCAATGCAGCCTACAGAAACTT